>JAGEMR010000159.1:0-63488 GCA_021030915.1 Astrothelium macrocarpum | reverse complement strand
AGGTTCGAGCGCGTGGTGGTGAGAGTCAAATTGGGTGGGCGAATGCTCGGGCCGGGCGAATGGTGGTGGAGACTCCTCTGGTCCAGCATTCTCATTTCTCAAACGACATGTCTACCATGTACTATGTAGCATCACGTCATGTAGCTTACCAACCTTTTGTTTGTAGAGTATTTCACCGCCAGTTAAGACATATTACCGTTTGAGACATATCACCGTTTGAGACATCACCGGCTGAGCCACTTTGTACGTGAACTCTGAGTCCGCATTATGGTCTACATACACAAAATGGCTCAATTGGCGATGTGTCTTAACCGACGGTAAATGACTCTATTCGTGGGTTTTTTGGGTATATTTAAAAGCGGAGTAAGTCACATAAAAATTTATTGAGAAAGTGACATTTCGGTTGTCAGAAGCTAATAATCCTTTCCAGAAAAGAACAAATGAAATAACGAGCACGTACATTTACTCGATGAGGATTGAAATCGGCTGAAATGAGAACGGCTTTCCCTAAACGGCAAACAGGAGCCCTACTTCTCTAGCACAACGATTACGCAATATTTTAAAGTCCACCACAACCATAGTGATTGATAAGCTGGCAAGTCCTCAAAGTTTGGCATTAATCATAGAATATGGATTTGAAGAAGCTGTCCATTTCTTCGTCACAGAATCCTGATGAAGGACAACATCGGCGTTGAAAATCAAACTAGGATCATTCCGCCAGAGCGTGTCCTGGATGACAACCGCATTGTCTTTGTTGATCATCACAGGGAGTGTTTGACCTGAAATCATCACTTGAGCTTTCGAGAAATCGACCATCATCTCCGGTCGCAGCAAAATGCGCAAGTAATATTTAGCGGAATACACATAGATGGTGTTCTTAGTCCTGTCGATCCTCGCTTTGACAAAAGGTCCAACGTCCTCGAAGACATTTTGGCCCATATCTAGCCAGTAGAACTGGCTTCTGCCTGTACCATCTTGACCTCTACCCGACGTGTTTTTGAATACCTCAAAAACGAAATTGTCATTGGAGCCCTCGGGACGTAGATCCCATGCTACGTCTGTTGGCATTGAGTTACGAATTCCATTGTTGGATTTTTTGGTAATCCAATCGATTGCATTTGTAGGCTGCGAATCCAAATTTCGACCCACTATTGGCTTTCCATCCTTTCGAGACGGGGATTTGGTTTGAATTTTCTTACCCATTTTGTCAGGTATCAGCCAGCCGTCATTGTTGTTGTTGTCCCATTCCTTGAGCCACAATGTGTAATCTGAAATGACCGAACTTCGCGGTCTTTCCTTATCAGGTCCCTCGCTCCACCAAAAATATTTTGACTCCCAGCTAAAGTGCCTGTACACATAAAGCTCGTCCGCCCTAGTCTCATTTGACGGATCTGGTGCTGTTGGATGGATGTAGACATCATGACGATACACGTCTGGAGCTCTGCCGTTGGAAAGTTTGGGTTGTTGTTCACGCAAGGTATCAAGATTGACACCACTCTGCGCGACATGCTTGTTCCGTTCAAATCCTGCATCATCTTGCTCCCCGACTTGCAGACAGATTGGTGTGTTCATCAGATTCGTTAGGTTTTCAACCTTGCTAGTCAAAAACCCGGGGTCTCCCCCACCCATATTGACAGTAGAAAAGCGTTGCGAAAGGCGGTTGGCTAACCGGTATGCACCGTCGCCTCCAGCAGAGAATCCGATTAAATACACCCGAGTAGGATCTACCGGCTGGTAATTCCCATCGCTGCATTTCACACCAAACAAGATCATATTTTCGATGAGTCTTTCTATCAACACATACCCTGCCCGAGTGAAGTGCATATCCCAGCTATCGCCAATTCCTCTGAGAGAAAGCCAGACTCCGGAGGTGATGGCACCTTGATACCCCTGCGTCATTTGTGCCCACTGACTGTTGTTGCCTTTGAACGCGTCAGAGTAACACTGCAACCAATTCTCGGCCGTTTTGTCTTTTGGTGTATTCGGACCACCTCCTCCATGCATCGAAATGTACAGCGGGAAGCCGAGCTTTGGGACATTTCCAATCACTTGAAAAGTGTATTTAAGCGACGTCAAAGTCTGGATTGACTGCCTTTTCCGGAAAACTTGACTGAAACTCGCATCGCCTCCGTCTGCCTGATCATTCTGCCACGCAATAACCTGATCATATGTCGCGGAATTAACGTCAAGCATCACTTGACCGTACGAAAAACTTTTTTGGTCGCCTACAGAGCCAAACACCGTAGTCTGGTCGTGCTCTGCGAAGCGCTGTCCTTTCTTCATACTCGCTTTCCACATATTCCATGCTGCATCAGCCTTGGGTGATGGAGTGAAGTCCATGAGGACTTGACGAAGGAGAATATAGGATATATGACAGAATGGAACGCGAGTGAGTGCAAGCGAGATTGTATACGGTAGCCTAACTTGCTGAAGGCAGCATCTTCGAAGGCAAAGTCGAATATTTATATGCCCTGTTGTGCCAGGCACGGGCCAGATAGACCTCTAAACTCCGATCCTAGTAGGCATGATTCGTATCTCGCACCTGCATGACGCAAGTTCTAGCGCCCAAGCGGATGCATGAGATATCCTGTATGATAGCATTGGGAAAGAAAGGGTGGCTTCTGTGTCAGCACGAGCATCTGTAACTGGCCAGAACTTCCTCCTACTAATAGTTAGGCACTGAGGAGTACATCAGTCGAGACCATTCCGGCTTCGACCAGACATCAGAACAGCTTTGGCTCATGATAAATTGCCGCTTCCACGTTTCCGTGTCTATGTAGGCTTCGAACAGCGCCAATTGAAAAACATAATGCAAAGTCTGTTCAGTGACATCGATTTCTATACGCTAATCAGTATGCTCCACATCGCAAAATCTACTCTATCAATCTCGATTTCCCGCATACCAGAGTTTTGCATCTGGGTCAATTCATTTGCCTCGGCTCCACATTTCCCGACAAGTCGCTTAGAGCTGCCAAGGGCGGAAGTCGAGCAATACGAAATGTTGATCTCGTCGCTGGAGAAGATTTGTGGCTTACGAACTGACGAAGTCCAGACGATCATCTGTCCTGTCTGGAAGACGCCAGCGTGGCTCTGAAACGCAGTGACTGGCTGAAAGAACTCTGTGGTCACCTCAGACAGCCAGAGGTGGAAGGGAAGTGCATAATGCGGTGATGATACCAATAGCGGTCGCTAGCAAAGTTTCTTTCTAGGAAATCACCAATAAGATTCATAAGGTACGAGAATGATAGAGAAGTCTCGCGCTGCTAGGGAAACTTTACCCAATCGGAATAACCTCGTCCCGCCGGTCCTACCTCTACCTGACAATGGGTGTCGAAACCTACCCAAACAGGAACAGTTTCCCTCAAACAGCATATCTGATCGCTAATTCCCCGACACAACCTTACATATTGTAAGCGCGCCTCGAATACTTTACATGGAATAATCGTCATCTTTTCCTCGATTTCGATTGCCTAATTTCCGTTGCTTAATCAATCAATTCTGCGGGTCTTGACTCCTCAATAGCTGGCATTATCATGGATGGAGAAGTATTCCTGAACCGTACAATGCTCGTTGATCTAGCTACGAGACGCATCGAATGCTTCGTCTCGGCAGGGCCACGATGTTCATGGTGCACGATTTATTGGCCTTGAGAAAGGTCTATAACTTCGAGTGCCGGGCTAATTTCGCAGCAATAACGTTTCGTACTTTCTTAACGGGTAGCTCATGTGCCCGACGCCCAGTCCAGTATTTGTCCTATTTAGAGCTTGGGTCAGCAAAACAACAATCGGTCCTTTGGTACACACGCCTGCATACTTGCTCAATGCCTTGCCAAATCAGTGCCTCGGTGCCCAAAATAACCTGCCAGCTTGCTGACTCGGCAAGAGCACCCAAGGCAGTATAGGGACTTGGGTTGTAGCACATCTCTAGCATAGCTCCCTTTCTCTTCTTACGGAGCATGATCTCGATTATGCTCCTCGTCGTTTTCTCTGCGTCTGTCCTGGGTGGAAGATCAGGCACACAGGCAACAATAGCGCCTGGACCTTGTAGCTTTTCAGCCTGCTCAACCGTCGTGATGTGAATCAAGCTGTCTCCGTAACCACGCTCCAAACATTCGGCTAACACAGCGTCGATCTCTGATTTTTCACGATTCACAAGATATATCTCAGTGACGTTCAGCCACTTTCGTAAAGCGAACACGGCAGACCGGGCCGCACCTCCCCCGCCAATGACTAGTGCCGGCCGATTTTCAAAGACAGAAACTGGAGAAGGCACATTTCTAAGGAAGGCTTCACGGACACCTACAACATCGGTGTTGGTTCCACAGAGAGCGCGACGACCATCGTGCGTATGTCGGACGAAGATGGTATTGCAAGCGCCAACGTCACGACACTCGTCTGTTAGATCATCTAGATGCTGCATTATGGAGACTTTATGAGGCATCGTGACTGATGCGCCTGGAAAGGATTGTAAGCTGGGTAGAAGCGCCGTAAAAAAACGCTCAATACCGACCGTAGAATTTCGGATGTCGTATTAATCTGAGAAATAATTGCATGTCGGTCGAGTCCAAGCGAATCTGCTCCCAGCGCAGACCAAGTTCTTCGTAGACAATACTATGTAGCAGTGGCGATAGAGAAGCCTCCAGCTTCTGCCCAAAGAGATAGCCATGTTTTTCGAGCAAGCCGATGTGATTAACACTCGCCATGTCATTGCTGCCAGCTGTCATAGTGGTCATTCTTTGGGCGTAAGCTGCGTGTGTGAAGGGCGAAATACCAGCGGCCAAAGCAGACGAGTTTATAGCGACATCATCAAAGTATAGTGCTTTTGGCTATTTCCTATCTTACAGATCTGCTCCTCGGATGTTCGAGCTTTGTTGTCATACCTTGTGAACATGAAAGCACCACCTGGATTAACCATTGGACATCCAAGCACAGTGGTGCATGCCCATCGAAGTGAGGCGGAGAAATGCTTTCCAGAGACATGCCGAACTTCGGTGGGTATCCCGCAGCCAAGCGTGCCAAGGCTAGAAAGGTGGCGTTCTAGAGCTTCGTGTAAATGTTTATCCACAAAACCCTGCGTACACAATTCCGACAACCGTTTTCATTCTGGAACATCATTTAAACACGCGAACAGCACAACTTTTAACCTGCCCTTAGTTTATGTAAAACACCTTACTATTCGGAATGTTCAATATGATCCCAGGAAAGTTAGTCCCGATAGGTAGGTAGCCAAAGGACAGCTTTGATGCTGCTCTTCCAATTGTAAGATGTCAGATAGAGAATATATCTGAGGTATCGGCTTTCATGCATATGGAGTTCTTATGCTGCTCCGGCAGCTCGAACTATCCAGGAATTGCTGCCCTTCACATGGTACACCAGTCTGATCAACGTAACATAAGAACCCTATCTCTGTCCTCGATCTTTTTGTCTCGTGTCTCTTGTAAATAAGAACTGTACTGCTAGCCTCGTGCAGGCTAATGAGACCCCCAACTAAATCGTACAAGGAGAGTGATCCGCCTTCACAGATCGGCTGCTAGAAATTGGACTCGAATATCCTCTATTCTTCATATCTCCCTTCTAGTCTCATCGTCGTCATTTGAATTAAGAGAAGGTGTCCTACAATTGTCTAGACGACTGCAATTACAACTACAGAAACGTCTTATTCCGCAATTCTAGAGATAGGCGATTTGACAGCGCTCCACAATGGCACCTTGCAAGCTGGCCATCAGCTCTATGTCCTTGGGTCGTTGCTTTGCAGGCCATGCCCTGGACCATAAACTGGATATGGCACAAAAGTACGGCTACCAAGGCATCGAACTGTTCTACGAAGATCTCATCGATATGGCAAATGCAGACCAGCGATCGTTATCAAACCAACCCTCGAATCAGCAGCCATCTGCAATCGCTCAGTTGGTCGCGGCTCGCCGAGTACGTCAAATGTGCGATGACAGAAGACTCGAGATAGTGTGCCTGCAGCCTTTTATGCATTACGAGGGTCTTCTAGACCGGAGGGAGCATGAACGCCAGCTGCAGAAGCTGGCGCTTTGGATCGAACTCGCACATACCTTGGGTACCGATCTCATCCAAATTCCATCAAACTTCCTCCCTAGCAGCCAGGTCAGCGACGATCTGGTACTGATGGCCAAGGACCTACGCGAGGTGGCCTGTATAGGCCTACAGGCTTCGCCGCCTATCCGATTTGCGTATGAGAGCCTGTGTTGGGGGACAAGAGTTGATGTCTGGGAAAACTGTTGGGATCTGGTTCAGCGCGTCAACTGTCCTAACTTTGGCATGTGCCTCGACACGTTTAATATTGCTGGCCGTATCTTCGCCGACCCAACGACGCCGTCGAGACAGACGCCCAACGCTATCGAAGCCGTTCAGCGTTCCATGGCTCGTCTTGTGGCAAATGTCGACGTCCGCAAGGTCTTCTATGTCCAAGTGGTCGACGCCGAGCGATTGAAAGTTCCCCTCACTAAGAATCATCCCTTTTATGATGGTGCACAACCAGCCAGAATGAGTTGGTCTAGGAACTGCAGGTTGTTCTACGGAGAAAAAGAGTACGGAGCCTATCTGCCTGTACGAGACGTTGCTGTCGCTATTTTTCACGGATTAGGCTTCAGCGGATGGGTTAGCTTAGAGCTGTTTAACCGACGCATGTCCGACAGCGGCGCTCATGTCCCGGAAGAACTGGCTAGAAGAGGAGCGACATCTTGGCACAAGCTCGTGAGAGATTTGCAGTTGGAGGTCGAGCCAGCAGATTCGCCCTCTAGAGTCCTTTCGTTGTTGTAATCAAGAGACGTGTCATTGATATTTCATTCCATATTCCATCCACGAAGACTGAAGTCAAATGAATGGATGCCAAAATAGCCAGACTATAGTTTCCCAGCTTCCTTAAGTCTGAGATGTTTTGCTACGAATTCAATAGCTGCGGAGTACCCATATACTCCCAGTCCACAGATCACCGCAACCGCCTTGTCGCTGAGATAACTGTGGTGGCGCCAGGCTTCTCGTGCGTGTATATTCGATACGTGGACTTCCACGAATGGTATGTCGACTCCAAGCAACGCATCACGAATAGCAACGCTCGTATGTGTATATCCACCTGGATTAATCACAATCGCCGATGTCTTTTGACCGTCGCCACCCTGCTTGATTCTTGCAGCATCCTGAATGCGATCGACGATGGCGCCCTCGTGGTTGGATTGGAATGTTTCGAGCTGAATGCCGAGCTCGCGAGCTTGATCTTGTGCACTGGTCTCAACGTCTGCAAGCGTCGTCGATCCATAGATACGCGGCTCTCTCGTCCCGAGGAGGTTAAGGTTGGGTCCGTTGATTAGGAGGACTTGGCGTACCATCGTATTCTTTTAAGTGCTTCGAGGTTTGACTATCACAGGACGATTGCTTCTGGATAAGACGCAAAGATGTTGGGAAGATGCGAAATATTAGTATTGCACATTTTGCAGTGAGAGAAGAAATCACCCGTGTATCCCAAACCCTGCGAGTTGATGGCAGGATGGCCTAATCCCGGTGGGGAGTCGGCCCGTTCGCACCAGGGTAAAGACTCTCCCGTGAAACCTGAACCCTGAGTTTCTCGTCCGAGTGACCCTGACGAGCCCGATGGGACGTAAGATCGCTCGTCCTGCGCCTATCGTCGATGGGCAAAAAAGATACCGGCGTAGACATAGGCTGATAAACTCAAAGTTCGTGCCGGTTGTCATCGGCTTCTCACGGTTCTCGCATATCCATGAGCAGAGCGATTGATCGAGCGAAGGCCCCCAACCAGGTTTGATATGCTTTCTCGCTGCACCCAGTATCTACATCTTTGCAATTTCCATTTGGCAAAACTGATAGTACACGTGCCTGTCTGCTGATGAGTATCCTTTTGCATACATTGAAAGACAGTGAAACGTGATGGGGATTGACGACAGAGAACTGGGCGAAATTTACGAGTTCGCAGTGCAGCTGGGCAAAGATGCTGGCCGTTTACTCCTGGATGGCGCAACATCCCGGTTCGGCAATGCGGGCCTAGGAAGCCAAGATTTCAAAGAAAAAGACAGCTCTGTCGACATTGTGACACAGACCGATGAAGGCGAGTTGGCAATGCCTCAATTCGCGAACATGAAGAACTTGGCACTGACCTGTTCGCCATACACTAGATGTCGAGGAGTTCATCAAGACTTCCATTGCTCGGAAATATCCTCATCATAAGTAGGCTGGGAAGACCTTTTCCGATTTGTCCGTCATTTAGTTGGGAACATTGGGTGACAGAGGATGCAGATTTGTTGGAGAAGAATCATACTCGAAAGGTGCATCCCGTGATTACCTCATTGATCCAGGTTCACCCACTTGGTGCATCGATCCCTTGGATGGCACAGTCAACTACACCCATCTATTTCCCATGTTCTGCGTTTCCATTGGACTTGTGGTAGATGGAAAACCTATAATCGGGGTCGTCCACGCACCATTCTTACAACAACTCTTTTCTGCATGTCGAGGGCGGGGTGCCTGGCTGAATGAGACGCAACGATTACCCTTAGTCCGTAATCCAATCCCGCCCATGCCCGAAAAGGCGCCTGAACAGTGTATTTTTGCATTTGAATGGGGAAAGGATAGAAGAGATCGTCCGGACGGGAACCTACAGCGTAAAGTCAACAGCTTTGTCAATATGGCCACTGAGATTGGTGGTAGAGGAGGGCGGGGTGGTATGGTTCATGGGATGCGAAGCATGGGAAGGTGGGTCGTCTACCGCTAGATGACAAGCCTCATTCTGAACCCCTCAGTGCTGATATATTTTTGTGGGCCCAGTGCCACAATAGATCTGGCTTATACAGCAATGGGTGCCTTTGACATTTGGTGGGAAGGAGGCTGCTGGGAATGGTAAGTTAGCACTAGAGTTCGCAGTGGGCCAACATCGATCTGAGAAACTGGAAACAGGGATGTTGCGGCTGGTATCGCTATTTTACAAGAAGCCGGTGGATTTGTAACAACCGCGAATCCTCCCGAGGACCCACGGACGGCCATGATTGAGGAAGCCAAGCTAGGTAGTCGTCTGTACCTAGCAATAAGGTATGTGATGATTGCCTTGCCATTGGATATCTGGCCCCGGAAAGCCTACTGATACGCCTCTAGACCGGCTGGCCCTTCTACAATAGAGTCTGGTAGGGAGAGCCAGGAAAGGGTTGTCCGTGAAGTATGGAGGCGTGTAGAAGGACTCGACTATACAAGGCCCGGCATAACATAGATACAAGCATGCTCAAGCAAAATCTCGATCTAATACTCTACAGCGCAAATCCAAGACTTATTGAACACAGAATCTAAGCTACTTTCACCCAAGTCTCGGTTTCAACAAAAACGTGTATTAAATGAATCATAGTACAAATCGTTACATCTGATACTGCTAAGTGCGCCTGGAAACTGCTGAAAGCTCTATGAGCAACTCGAAAGCTTTTCTTTCGAAGACTTAAATTTGTTTTTTCGACTTCGAGCGTCAAAATGAAGTTCAATATTATACGCATTCATGGTTACCTAGCTATTCGATCATGAATGTATTCCAAATAGGTATGCGAGATTGCATCGAGATTGATATGTCTTCCTTTAATGTATAACAGATGCTGGTGTGCATCAGAGTGGTAAACGGAAGCGGGTGATCACCCAAGATCGTAACTGGGCTACACTAAGTCGCGTTAGCAAACTGCCGCTAAGCTATTGTTAGTCCAGCAGTAGGACTGCCATTAGCTCGCTTGATACACAGCTTACAAGACCCGGCTCACCTCGGCTGTAATACAAGAAGCCCAATTCAGTGCGAAGTCGATTTCTATATAGGAAGATTAGCGTGGCTCTTCACTGATACAATTCGAAAAAAGAAAGCGCTTGGCCTGATCATTGCATTGGCACCATATCTTGGGATTTCTTTCCGTGTGCGATGAAGCAAAGTTATCAGCAAAGAGTTAACAATCTTACTTTAGGTGTCTGTCTGCTAATAATGGCTTGGTATCCTGAACAGTTAGGGCGTTGCGGTAGGCCAATACGCTAAGAATTCCAAACGAGTCAATGCTGGCGGGGCCGAGTATGAACTACTCTCAAAATGGCATTTCTTCTTTCACCGACTGGCGAAATCTTTCTACATAATGTGGCTGTATTACCAATTCTGCCTCGCAACTTGGGGATGGCTATGTTCTTTCGTTGTATATCTTGCTTGTATGCTGCTTCCTTCCTGACCTATGAATTTCTCATCTTAAGACTCGACCCACTTGACCAACAATGAGCGGATGCATTAGTGTTTATTTCTGCAAATGTGGCGTCGTGCTCGGTCATGAGCACATTTAATGACATTACTACCGACCTCTTTAAGATTGCCCACGGCCTCTGTTTCCTCGCAAAAGACACCAATTGTGTTCACGGGAAGGTGTCGGGACTATTCAATGATGCGGCACGCTTTATGGAATTTTGCAACAATTTCGAGAAGACTCTAGCTGACTGGAATCTGTCCAAGGAAAGCCAACATGATGAGATCTGGTCTACAGTGGAAGATGCGCTACTGGACTGCAAAGCCACCGTTGAAACATTGTGCAACGTTACTCAGTATTTACAACGAGAGAACAAGAATGGCTTTCAGAAAGTCATTAGACGAATCAAGCTTAGCTGGAAGAAGAGCGAAATTGACAAGCTGCAAGACAATTTAAGCCTACAAATCAGCTCACTTCATTTACTATCGACAATGATCAATGTAGAGCTACATGTCACACAAATGAGATCTCAGGACGAACAGAAAAGTCAACTTGTTATCCTCAACTCGAAAATTGAGTCTCTCGGAGTAGCTATTGAGCAATTTAAAGCTTCTCGTATTAGGCGAGGTCATGTTGAAACATCATCAGCCGTCGATGAGGGTAGATGGATTAATACCCAACAGGAAAGAGAGCGTCTACAGAAGCTTGAAAAATGTGCTAGTCAGGTTCTGAGATTGGCAGTTTCAATGTATTCGGAATGTATACGTGGGAGGTCCATTGCGTTCAGCTCTGATGCGGTCTTTGAGTCCGACCACAATATCATGAATTCGACTGAACATGCACACAGTCAGGATAAAATTGCAGGACCCCCGCCGTACGAGGAGCATCCAAGAACGTCTGGTAACGCAAGTGACGTGAGTTTGGAAACCAACGCATCCTACAATGGCTTTGACATAAATCGAGAGACCCTCAAAGGAGTTGAAGCAACGCTGGAGAAAGGTTGGAAAGAATTTCAATGTGACCATGTCGCTGACGCAGCCGCACACTTTCAGATGGGACTGGAGCTAGCGGCGGAGCTATCACAGGCTGCATTAGCATGCCCAAGGCTGAAAGAAAATCTCGCTATCGTGTCTGTCTTTGAGAAGCTTACCAGTGGACTGGCAAGTTATAGGGAAGGCAGATTTCGGACCGCTTACCTAAAATTTTCTAAAGGTCATCGCCGGGCGATCGCGCTCACATTTGCAGAGTCTAGACTGAGACTCTCCGACGACGACAATCGAGCTATGTTGAATCGGGAGATCCCCCGTCTTGAATTTCTTTCTTGCTTGTCGGTAGCTTACGGGGAAGTAAGCGGAACCGTGGAGTTCGCTCTCACAAAATTTGCAGCAACGAATAGCGCGTCCGCAAGTCTCGGAGCCAAAGCATGCCATGCCCTTCATATCGCCGCTGCCATTCACGCCAGCAAGGGATCATACCACGTGGCCTCAATAGCTTGTCAAAGAGCCGTTCAGGGTAAACGTAGTGTCCACGGTAAACGCGGCTTCTCCCTGTATGAGTCCCAATATCTACTCGCTCGGATCTATGAGGCTTGTAATGAGTATGGCAAGTTTCAAACTGTACGCAATGAGATCCCTGAAGCCGTCAGATTGTTACTGCCGTGGGGCCAATCTTTGCAAGATGCATTTGCGCTGATACAACCGTATTATCAGCGATCTGAGTGCGTTGGATTCGAAGATCTCAAAAAAACGGGGTGGTTATTCGTGAATTCAACATTAGAGGGGCAAAATATGCAAATTTTGCACTCCGAATCAGCTAAGGAAGTTAGCCAATCGGGCTATTGGTCTTGCCTGATGGGATTTTTGCCAAAGTCTTTGTGGACGGCTGAGCCCGGGACCGAGGATTTGGCAATGGATATGAGATCTTTAATGGAGAAAAATGCTGCATCGACATACGGGAAAGCTGAACGTGCTGCTCAACCCGGACAAGAAGACGCAGAAGGTCTCAGTATACGGCGAGGGCTTTTTGTTCTTCTGAGAGCACGAGCGTTAGCGAGTGATGAATTCGTGGACGTAAAGCCGCTGGAAGCAGTCCTGTGGGATGTCATTAGTGGAATGAGACTGGCAGGCGCTTCTGGCCTACCAGAAACAGTAAGACTTTTATGTGAGGCCGGCGTCAGCCTGTCCCATATCGGCCAGAAAGGTGACTCATATCTGCATATCGCGGCCAAGATGAAGCAGTGTCGAAGCGTATCATTGGGCGAGCCGTCTAGCAATAGCGCCATAGTCGGAAGTGGCAATCAGCAAAACGTCGCGGACGACATCATCAGGACACTGCTCGAATATAAGCCACCGCTTGATCTTCAAAACGATGAAGGACGTACCCCGCTCCATGACGTACTCGTGCTTGGTCTAGAGTCGCGGGCGCAGCTATTGTTGAAGGCAGGGGCTGATATCAACATTCTCGACAATACGGGACATTGCGCGCTATATAATGCCTGGAAGAATGGCCAACAAGATCTCGTGTTCCGTCTTCTCGAAACCAGGTCCGAGATAAAGCTTTTAGAAGACGATCACTGTTATATATTAATGGAGGCTGTTGTTAACCGTTATCCTAAAGTTGTTAAGGCATTAACGGCAAGATTTAGTATCGTTCACCGAGGACCAAGGAGAAGTCCATTGCATTGGGCTGCAACTTTCCTTTGTGATTGCATAAGCGAGCAGTTGCTTACGCAAAAGTCGGACCTGCTTATGCAAGATGAATGCGGCCAAACGCCTTTGCATTGTGCTATGCTGCCATGTGATGGACATTGCCAAGCATCTACCTGCCGGCCAAGCGAGTCACTGAATTTGAACCTTATACGCCGTCTCGCTGCCAAAGACAGAATTGTAGATGTGCAGGACAATGATGGCCGCACTGCTTTGCATCTTCTCTCGAGTAGAAACAGGTATCACAAGCTCCCGGAGGCCATGGAACTGCTGATTGAAGGTGGAGCATTTGTCGACGTTCAAGATAACGACGGCTGCACCGCCTTGCATAATGTGTTGACGCGGCGGAGCATCACTGAGGCTTCTGCATTGTCTGACCTGTTGATTAAAGTTGGCACGAATCTTAACCTGTTGGACTCGAAATGCCGAACGCCGTTACACATTTTGATGCAGCAGGACGTGGAAATTTGCCAAAAGATTACCTTAGCAATCAAGCTACTCAATGCAGGAGCTAACCCGACTATTCTTGACCAAGCAGGGAAATTTGCTATACCGGACGAGAAAACACTACGGAAAGACTTCCCTCATATTGCAATGGACGATCTGAAGATTTTAAAGTCGGCGCTGAAAGTGGCGAAGAGAAGGAGCAAATGTATTAGACCAAACTAGCGTTGTACTCGTCCTCGATTCGGTGGAAGATGTGGAATCCTGACTGAGGATTTCCTCCATTTGCAAGACTGTGCACTACCATGGTGGTAGTGAAGGGCGGGTATTAAGTTAGTATCAAACAACTATCGCATAACTATGGATTACGAATGGCAAAGGTCATGGTTGTCGATGCACAGAAACCTAGACTGAGAGAGTTCGCTTTTTCAAAGTGTCGAGACCCTTACTTACACAGTAAAGCCAGTTGCCGAGAAGCATTCGGACAGTTGAGAGAATATCTTAGTCACAAGTCAGATTCTTCAAAGAGTCTCATCTCTTGACTTATCAAACCGCTGCGGTCTTCGAAAGCTGTGCCTATAGAAACAACTGTTGTCCTTGCCTGTGGTTATCGAAGCGCATCAACATGGTTCAGCCACAATGACGTGATGGCGCGGCTTTTGGGGTTCTAGCGGTGGCAGAATAATTAGCGCTGTGCCGCATCGAACCCGTAGTCCTTTTACCAATTCTTTTTCGTCCCACCTAGAAAATGCAGCCATTGCAGGCTTTGCAGAAAGACCATCCAGAGATCTTGCATAAGCCATAGAGGTTAAAATCGCAATCTAGGACGCTCAAGTCATGGATCGGTCCACGGCTCAATAACGATAACGAAGTGTCTCAAATTTGAGAGTTAACACTCGTCTCGTCCGCACTCTCAAGAACGATTCGAATTCAAAGCTCATTCTACCTCGTCCTCTTCTCGTTCAACTAGAAGATTGAGAATCTCGAGGACTGATGACTTAGTCAAGGCCCGATTGCGCTCTTGCGATACAGACCAGGCGCATGAGACTGCGTTCTTAATCTAGAAAGCAGTCAGCTCCGTACCACACTTTGATCATAAGTGTGCTGGATACTTCTCTGCCATTGAGTTCGCTCTTCGCGAGATCGCAGAAATCTGCATCGCTGAATTCTGGTTTGGAGATGCCAGGCGGTACGCGACTCAAGAAGTTCTTCCAAATGATCAAACGATCATCAAACTTCAGGGCGGGATAGTGGATTTTGAAGTGGATCCGGCTGTTGAATGCAGGATCAATCGCTTGCTTTCTGTTCGTGGTCATGATAAGAACGCCTTGAAAGTATCTGTGCCTCCGTAAGATCATGAACTTGTCTTAACTTGGTTGCAGAAACGAGACAGAAATGCATACTCTAATCGCCGGAGAAAAATGCTTATCAGCGCATTTCTTTCCAAGTCCAGGTCTGTTCTTGCGTGAAGAAAGACGTCCGCTTCGTCAATTAACAGGACGCAGCTCCACTTGTGTGAGATATCAAGGACCATTCCCAATTGGTTGTCAACTTTCTCTACCGTTGTCCCCAACTCGCCCGCAGAGATCGAGTACAAGGGGCGGTGAGTTAATCCGGCGACAAGCTCCGCGGTCAACGTCTTCCCAACGCCAGGACTACCGCTGAGTAGTCCAACAAGTCCTCTACCTTTTCCAGAAACCAGGTCATCGAATCCTTGATACTCCTTGCGATGAGACTTTACGAGGCAACGAATATAGTCACGTCGTCCTGGATCCATGATCAGTCCTTCGTACGCATCCTCAGCCTCGTCCCAATTAATATCAGCCAGCTTGGATACCGCGAAACAACCCCAACGCTTTCTGGTGAGACTGAAACCTTGAATGCGATGATGAGTCATGAGAAGCTCATCGTCCGTCAGGCGATCGACGTCGATGGTGGATGAAATTCCGGGGCGCAGCAAGAGCGCCTTGGAGGGATTGTATGCGCGGAAGGCTACAGGATCGCACATCATTCGTCCAGAAGCCTATCCAAGTTAAGTTAAGTTAAAACTCCTGTAAAAGAGATGTCACAAACTGGAAATAGACATTCAGACCTCTCCCATCCTACTATTTCCTCATCTACGGCAGCTCCAGTATAGTCTTGGCATGTCGATTTTAGTAGGCTCACGTACTTTCTTCCACGCTCAATCAACTGTTTCCTAATTGTCTGCATATTCGGATGATGTTCCAAAGGAAAGACCGCAAGGGAGGTAATCTGCCTCGAGCCAGGAAACTCCTTGATCTTCAACGTCGTTGATCCGTAACCAAAGTCGATGCCATCGTGATTGATTACCTTCATCTCAAGTTCATAAATCTGTGATCCATCTTCCAGCCGTTTGTACGCTGCAAATTGGAATTCCATGACTTGGGGTTCTTGCAACTTGTTATCGCGTGTGAAGACTTTGACCTTCGGGGGAAATAGGGACCAAAGGAGATCGAATGTGGTTTCCCCATGCTCAGATAATGTTGCCAAACTTTCTATATCTTTACCAAAATCTTCTTGCACAAAGGTCAAGACCGTCGAGATATTGTTAATTAGCTGTTGTGAGGGATCCTGCTTTGCCTTCTCTTCCTGGAGGATTCTGTCCAGTTCTGGATAAGCATGGTACAGGAGCTGTGGGTCTGCAACCGGTGGGCTTTTGTTCAACTTCAAGCCGTCCATCTTATCGAACATATGCCGGAGAAGATCGACCAAGAGTGGTGCTTTAATATCAACCTCAGTCGCCGCTACCATGCCCTTGCTACTGATGATACGGCGTACCAGAAGCGTCGTCTTGTTAAAGCGCTCGTTTTTGGCGCTTGATAGTTTTGAACTTGTGGTTTTGATGAAGCGTATCTGTCGATCTTTTCTAATGATGAGTGTATTAACAGAAAGAACCGAAGTCTTTTCCTAATAGAAACGCACCGGCTATAAATCTGATCAACTCGCAACAAAGAGCCACTATTCGTGTGTGAATGTTCCGATTTATCCTTGCTCTTTTCCTCCATTTCTGTTGTTCGACGGCGAATTAGATTGGTTGTTTCCATGATGGCGCGTCAGAGGATTGATCATAGTATGTTGCTTCGAAAAT
This sequence comes from Astrothelium macrocarpum, assembly GCA_021030915.1. Classification (NCBI taxonomy): domain Eukaryota; kingdom Fungi; phylum Ascomycota; class Dothideomycetes; order Trypetheliales; family Trypetheliaceae; genus Astrothelium; species Astrothelium macrocarpum. The sequence goes on along the minus strand of JAGEMR010000159.1, from coordinate 47,005 downwards.
CAAGCAGCAGATTTAGATGACCATACAAGAGTATCATGAATAGAAGGAGAATGGCGCAGAGCCTGTAAGCTTCCTCCATTGCTGGGGATGGGGGCTATATTCTACAGGATTTGTCGCACTCTTGCCGACCAGCCTCATGGAACGCTAAGCATGCAAAATAACTTGGCACATCACAATGGCTGGCATGGTAGGTGCCCAAATAATGATGAAGCCTAAGCCTCCTACGTCATGGAAAGACCCCTGAGAGCTTATTGGTAAACAAACCTTGTGCACGTCTCGTTTAGTATCAATTGTGCCCCCAAACCACCCATACAGGCAAGCGACCGTCCGTGCGGAGTATACTTATACCTTGAACGGCAGACTGTCAGCTTGCTGCCTGGAATCTCGCAGCTTCGGCATCCGATTGTGCAAGCCGTGGCTACTAATAAGCATCAGGAGAGCTTCATAGCCAATGTACACGGCTTATAATGATTGAGACTTGGAAAGAGAAAAAATGTCTCAAACGACGAGGTATGTACGAAGACTACCTTAGTAAAATGAAGTGGCAGAGTAACTTTGCGATTTACAGGTCGCCGGCTCAAGGAAATGCGATCGCGGTCGCCGGTTCCCCCTTTTTCGACGCCGTGAACGAATTTGTCGACCACTTCGGTAAAAAACGGCCGCCAAGCTTTCTTGTAGACCTTAAATCAGGCAATTTGACCAGTGATGCTCAAGTGCAGGCTGCTATGGTTAAGATAGGGGAAGGCAAATACGCTGGTCGAGTTAGAAAAGTACTCAACTCAATTATTGAGGTTCTGAGAGACTATAGTAATATTTTGAATGTGCTATGCCAGGCTGATCCGATGCCATCCGCACTGATTTGGGGCGGCCTCAAAACAGCCATTGACTGTTTGGGGAGATACAAGGACCTCCAAACACATGCCCAGGCGCAATTAGCACGACTGGCACATGAACTTCACCGATTGTCAGAATACCGAGATCTTTTTGGACAATCTGTAGCTATGCAAGAGCAATTGAAGAACTCCTATCTAAACATCCTACGATTCTGGACTAAGATTGACGAGCAGTGCAATCGATCAAGCATAATTCAGGCATTTCGGTCAGCAGCATCTTTCGACCTGAAAAAGCTTGATGCAATTCTGGATGATATGAAGGCAGATGGTGATAATATTGCAAAGCTCGTGCCAATAATTCAGGAGCGACTACGACGAGGAGAGCACGAAGATGCGACAGAAGAACGGCGTCAAGCAGGGCTGACTTTACATGAGATTTCAATGTGGGTTCACGAACAACGTCAGCTTTATAAGAAAACAGACGAAGAAAATCGGACTAGAAGGAAAAAAGAGGTCTTACAGTGGCTTCGTGGTTCTTCTGAGCTCAACGAGCGGAATCGCCGACGACAATTAGATGGTGAAGACGCTCTTCGAGACGGTGCTTGCGGTTGGCTGTTGGATACCCAGACCTTCAAGGACTGGATCCACCCCTATTCACAGCCACGTACACTGTGGCTCAAAGGCGAACCTGGAACTGGCAAATCCGTAACTTGCTCTTTCGCGGTAAAGACACTTCGCGACCGAGTACCTTCAGCGGCGCTTGCATATCACTACTACAGTTTTGACGAGCAATTCTCCTCCACGACCGTGTACCGCAATATCGCAGAGCAGCTCTGGAATCAGTTGTACTCACAAAAGGATGATGTATCTGACGCAGTTTATGATATAGTCAGTTCCCAAAGCGACAACGTACATAGTCTCTTTGAGCTCCTCAAGCTGTTTACATCCGAACTGGCGAGCACGTATATCTTGATTGATGGACTGGACGAGGAAAGTACGGATCCGAAAGGAAGGTGGTCCGAAGCTAAGGATGTGGTGCAGCGTCTTGCAAATCTAAAGTCGACAGGCTCGATTGTCAAGTTATGGTGCTCCAGCCAGGATAATCGTTGTGTCGACGAGCTTGTTGGGAACTTTCCTACCATTACACTTGATGCACAGAAGAATGGTGCCGATATTGCAATGTTCTTTGAGGATACGGTGCCCTCTTTGAACTCTTCTGAATTAGATCCTGGGACAAAGACGATGATACTCCAAGACTTGCAGAAACGGGCCTGTGGGAATTTTCTTTGGGCTGCTCTGATGGTTGACTCAATCTCTCATGCAATCAGCCCGGATGATCTGCAAAAAAGGGTTCATGAAGGGTTACCAGAGATGATCGAGGAGTACTATGCCCGCAAAGCGACCCACATAGCGAGCCAGCATCGTGAAACTGTCAGTCGAATATTGTCTTGCGTTGTTCACGCTAAAAGGCCGTTGTTGATCGAAGAACTATGCGAGGCTACCGGAATCTATACAAGTGAATGGGGAAAGAATCTGTCGAAAAGGATCCCACTCTTCAAAGAAAAAGTTGTCGAGCTGTGCAACCCCTTTATTAAGATCCAGAATATTGGTGGAAATCAACCTAAAAATGTCTGCGCTCTGACTCATGCATCCGTAAGAGATTTCCTAACCAAGAATGCCGGCATTTTCAATGAACAATCACTCCCCCAGAGCGACCTTACAATCTCGCCAAAAATTTTAGCGCGGGCTAGTCTGAAGTATCTCTTCCAACCACGGTACAAGCGCTTGCTCCGAAAAAACGAAGAAAATGATACATTCATGACAACGGATAGCCAAGACATACTAGACCACCATCTACTCACCTACGCTGCGAAATACTGGGACAAACACTTGGACGAATCAGAAGTTGACAATACTTTGTACCAACATGTGGAAAAGTTTGTACGCTCCAAACAGTTCATCACTACGATCCAGGTCCAGTGCTTGTTTGTCGAAGGTCTGTTCCAGTTCTGGATAAACGCCGCGCGGCCCTGGGCGGGATTGAATCTTCGACGAACCTTTCCCCACTGGTTCAGCGAACGGCAAGAAAGCGGTAAAGCGCTCAGCGAACAATACTATACTGCTATTGGTGAATGGGGTTCCTTTCTTACTGAATTCACCTCAAGTCGAGGCCTTTTTCCAGGGGAACTTGACCGTTGCTTGTGGAAGACTTTACCCTTAAACAATTTTCTTCGCACGCTTCCTAGTCAGCAAAAGAGTTTCATCTTCGCAGAAGCAGATGAATGTCACCAGAAAAGCTTTTGTCGCTTTTTGGATACTGTTGATGACGTGGGCGAAAGGCTTCTGGTCTTCCGTCTCCAGACATCGTACGTACATAGTTTGACATTGATAGGTCCTATACTAAGTCCTTCGTTCTAGTGAAGAAGAGCCTAAACTCGTAAAAATCTTTTGTCAAACTTGGACACTTCAAGGCAACCATTCGCCGAGGCTGGAAAGGAATCAAGTACTGAACATTCCAGTGAATTCACTAGATCTGTATGAGAAATCCTTGAGTATTAATATCCATGGTAGAGCTTTACCCATCGCATCTTCTCAAGATCAAAAGTTCTTCCGCGCAGGGTCACATATCTTCATGATGTCAGAAGATGGACTTTATCAAGAAATACTGGATTTTCCTCAGGACTACGAATACTTGGAGGAGATAGCCAGTCGTCATGGCCAGTTCGCTCTCGCTTACCGAAGAATAATTACTCGCAAAGAACTTCAAAGTCCTGGTCTTGATGACAATACCGTTCTCGATTTTGGAAAGATCTATGAGATGATGATCGAAAACTTCGCGAAAGCCAGTCTTACTTCGGATCGGACATCAAGTGACTCCCAAAAGAGCGGTTCGAGTATTACGTCGTCTTCCAGCCGCACGTCTTTGACATCTCTTCGTATAGAAAGCCCTGCAGATGAGGATGCATCAATCAAAGTCGAGGACGACGTCCTCTCCTCCGACTGGAGCTCGGAGAATGAGGAGCAGTCCTCTTCATCCATGTCAGCAAGAGAATCATGGAGTGACGGCTCAACAGAGCCATGCTCGGATGAGACAGATGACGAAGACCAGTGGAACGACTACGCTTCAGACGATGATGAAATGGGCATGCATGATTCCCTCAGTCAGGCCAGTTCCCAGTCTTCATTGAAAATTCTTGACGAGGATTCCAACATCGAATCATTGGACGGTCGCGACGAAGACTCATCTATAGACTCGGACCAGGCCTCCAATGATCATAAAGATAGAGATGGTGCGAAACTCTTTAATGCATTATTCCCATCGTTGGCAGCTCAAATATCAGCGGAGGACCATTCAACTACACAAAGTTCCCTTGCAGCAAGCATCTCTTCGGGAGAATTCAGCTTTGAAGATTCGGATTCGCAAGGGTCACTAACTGAGAGTGACGCTGATGGCGGTGCTCAAGCGCTGGAGACCTTACTAGCGCATGGCCGCCGGTCGACGAGATCATCAGCAAAGCATGAGCGTGGACGGCTTGTCATCTACGATACAGCGTGTGGCACCACCCAGCAGCTTTTCCACTTCGAATACGTCTGTCACGGGATCTTGCTAGATTCGCCACCCATCTTCCATCCGTCCAAAGACCTTGTAGTATGGCCCCTCGGTGGACGCGAAATCCTCTTCGCCGATTTTCGTCTCAAAACCTATTACACACGCTTCTTGCGCCCTTCATTACCCCGCAGCTGTCAAGTCTTCATTCAGGGACGATTCTCGCCTTGCGGCACCTATCTACACCTAGCCGCTCTGGAGGCACGGGACGACCAGGAAGCAAAGACAGTATTGTGCGTTCTACAGCTATCCACGCACCGTCTTTCAGCAAGCAAAACGACACGGAGCCCGCCTCGCCTTATTTATCGCACCGTTGTTCAATTAGGCACTGCTACGACCTTTTCCACTGGAAGATTACCGTACAACCTAACATGGTCTGCAGAACATGTTTATGTAACAGCAAGCGGTACGGAGCTGCGTCTGATACGGGTTCCGCTCTTTCGCAAGCATCGTGACGAAATACCGGTATCGCATACTCAAACCGGCCGAGTCTTCTTTCCAAATTCGGCCAGGGACCGCAACATCCGCTTCTTCCCGCCACGCTCAGGCGGCAAGTCTCGCGATAATGCTACCGTGATCATTGGGTCATACTCGCCGCTGCCGTCGGGTGGGCCAATCATCCCACGTCATTCCATTTCGCCCCCTATTGGGTGCTTCGTGAGCCTCGAGAAAGACCTCGGCGCATGGCAGCCCGTCCAAGAAAAGCAAGGACGTGAAGAGGCTCAGCTAGAGATGAAACTGGGTGGTCGGCTACATTCCAAATCAGAAAAGTTCGACTTAACAGATGACTGTGACATAGTGCCTTACATTTTCTAAGACATAAAGGCCTTTGACAATGGACAGTGGCTTACCAATATAGCCTGTACACTTTCGCCCTGTTATGCGATCCTGGCAAATGCTAATAGCCTCGAGACTTTTCTCCGTCTAAGATCAATGGCTAGCTGCGCCTTACTTTGATCGCCTGATCCTTGGCTTGTGCGTGCTTGACTGTACTGATAAGCGAGTAGTAGCTCTTTGAAGGAACTGAGAGCACGATCAGGAATGGAGTCATAGGGGAAGTAAGGCAGTGATGTTAAAATGGGGAAATGAGAGCGTGGAAGGGACAGAGGTCGCGAAGGTGACGGGAGACTGAGATGCCTGTTGTGGAGCATGCAGTGACAAGTCGGAAAAGAAATCTACTTTTGATTCCTGGAACTTGGTATGGGTTGCTGTGGCTGATCGAATGATGTAAATGGTAATGACATTATCTGCAGCGAAAACTTTCCGCCACACCAGCATCCCTGTAGTAATATTACGAAATATCTGTTACTCGATCGTCATTGGGTACGACCTGAGCGGTGATCACTAAGATGTGTACCGTGGAGCACTTTTGCATTGATCCAGAATTCCAAACAATTGTTCTCCGCAACGCGTATCACAAATATAATCATCCGAGAAATTAGACTATCCAAACCAAAAGGCGGAATAAAAAGGCTGCTCTGCGCGATCTCCTAGGAATCGTCCTTCGATAAAAAATCTCCGATTTGTATATAGCCATTTTGCGAATGGATTTTTAGAATCCTCATCATTGCAAATTTTATACCTGGGTACGTAGGTAGTTCTCGCGAATGACGTATGACATGGTCAGCAGATACCTGCTCTATTGATGTAATTATTACTGCTCAGCCTATGTTATGATCGCTCTCGATAGCCGACCATGTAAAGTTTATGACGAGGGACGGTGGAAAGACAATTACGCTCGCGTTCACGGAATGCATCCGCAATCTCACGCATTGAAGTCTCAAAGAAGAGATTTGGAAAAGGAATGTTAACCTCGATAAGGCGATCCCTCTATCTGTTTTTATTCACCTGTGGGCCTACGTAACACTCCTGAAAGTCGACACGCCTTACGACTCAATATGCCATTCTATTTCCTCAGGTAAAATGGATCACGTTTGTTACCCAAATAGGTTACTGCTAGACCAGGCTAGAAGTAAAAATTTAAGCCACTGGTTCCCGTTTTCATGCGTCCGGCTGAACTTCGGCTCAGACTTCTGCCAGGCTCATCCGCTGCGCCATCAGTTCCGCAAGAAGAGCTTTGATTGAGAAGCTATAGGCCGCTTTGCAACGTCTTTGAAACCATGCTGACCGCTCACGCGTGCTTGCCGTCCTGAAAGGACTCTCTGAAAACGAAGACGAAGTGATTGCTCATCGCTTGCCCGGCTCTATATCTACTAGCTATTGCTCGATGCTTTCGTCCATGCATCACAATTTCCTCTAGTGGAAGGAACCTTTGAACGATGGCAGATGGGAAGCAGCATGAGGAAAAGGATGTCGAGACTAATTCCTTTGCCGTCAAGCGGGGAACAGGTGACTCTATACTCTCGTACGATGGAACCAGCGATTCCTGCTCAGATTTCTATAAAGAGAGCCTATCGTACGTTCCCACAAGGCATAGTCGCTATCGTACTGGCAATATTCCTGGAATTGGGGAAATGCTTGACCGTTTAAATCTCCGTCGGTTGCTGGCATTATTTCAGTCAGATACTCAACCAGCTGACTCCCGGCGGAATGAAGAAGTGGAGAAGATGCTGAAAGCCTGGAATCAGGAAGAGCGGAGAAATGACACGATCATGCTTCTGGGTAGGCCCAATGCCTCAAGGCTCTACAAGTGAATTGCTAATGCTGAATGGCCGAAAGGACCCGAAGGAGGCGGCAAAGCCACGTTGCTGCGACATTTGAGAATCTTGTTTGGTGACCCATTCAAGGAGTATGAGAGAATAGAATGGAGGCCTGCTGTCTTTCGGCATATCATCTGCACGTCCCTTATGGTCACAGATGTCATGCTCAATCGTAACATCGAACCTCGGGACTGTGACTTCAAGGCAGGTAGTTACAATTCATCCCCAGTCTAACACTGCTGATCTAGGTATTTTAGGCTCATATCGATTATTTGATGCCATACAAAGATGGCAAAGACATTGATGAACTTCCTGTTAAGACAGCGGACGCCATCATGCATTTGTGGGTAGACGAAGGGTTCCGCAGAGGTGTTATTGAAGCTCTGAACGATTCCTACCACTGCCCACAACACAGCATTCGGGACGTGCAGTAGTAAGTCAGGACCAGACGTGTTCATTGCGATGCGATTGTTAACGTCGTGTCTTAGCTTCATGACGAACGTCAAGCGGGTACTCACTAGCGGCTACATCCCTACGGAAGAGGACATTTTGCACACAACCAAGCATACCTACGGGATTAAGGTGCTGAAGTGCGATGTGGGAGAGCGAAGATTGCAGTTCGTCGAGCTTGGGGGATCACGCGGAGAACGAAAAAAGTGGATTCACCAGTTCGACAAATGCACAGCCATCCTTTTCCTCGTTGCAATTAATGATTATGATCAAAAGCTTTGCGAGGATTCAAGTCGTGTAAGTAAAAAGGTCCAGACACTGGGCTACAGACTTACGCGCTCAGAACGTGATGGAAGATACTCTCTGCCTTTTCGACTCGGTGGTTAATTCGCGCTGGTTCTCGAGGTCAGAACCTATCGTTCTCTTCACGAAGATCGACCTTTTCAGTGAAAAGATAGCTTCTGGCAAGCATCCACTCCAAGCTACCTTTCCGGAATATGATGGTCCGCCGAATGACGCCGGCGCAGCGCAAGAATTCTTGGCGAACAAATTTCGCGATTTGTATCGTGATCCAGCGAGACAGGTACGAGTCATGCCTATAAATCTCCTGGACGCCAATTCGGTCAAGCAAGTGATCGGGGATTTGGCTTATGTAATCTCTTACCTCTTCTATACACCTTTACCCTGCTTTGGATCTCAACTTACTTAAAGAACCAAGGGAAAGCCAGAGGACGTACTATAACAATGAGGTTGTTACTTATTATCTAGCATCGGATATCCTTCATAAGAAGACCACTTCAGACAGGCATCAGGTGTAACAGAGCTCTCCGGAATACAGCAGGCCCCGCATAACTTCGCTGCCGCGCAAGAATGCCAAACGGAGAAGTTTTAGAAGGCGTGTCATGTTGCACAGAAAGCGGTATAAGTCCTTGTTGAAGGAAGCTTCTCTGCTTTGGTAGCCATTACCTCATTGGTACTAGCTTAGCGTACATAGCCGTTCCGTCTCTCTCTAAGGAACATAGACTTCAATTCTATCTTCATGAATTCGTTCACACACTTCAACAGTCCTCTCCTTGGGCTTCTTCTCAGACCGGCCCAAGCGTTATGCAGGCAATACTCAAGCCGACTCGGGACAGCTCAGGGCAGCTCAGGGCAGCTCAAATATAGCACAGGTGTGGTGTAGGGCTACACTGCCACAACTCAGGTTTGCTTATCGATCATTGATGTTTGGAAGCGGAAAAGGAAATAAGTGAACCCAATCAGCACTTGTGGATATTCCTGTTGTGCTGAATGCCAATACATGCGACTCTATGGCGAAAATGGATCTGTTCCATCACATGCTGTAGCTGGTACAAACAATCCCGTGGTATCCGTAAGTAAAGTCCCGTCTGGAAGAGTGACGTCGAAAAGGACTTGTCCCGGCCCACCGCCGTTCATCCACAGAATAGTGACTGGCAGATATTGGTATGCACTCAAGGTGTAGCTGGAGCTATTAGAACCACGCTCGGCGAGGAAAGCTTGAGAGATATCCTCATTCCCTTGCTGCCAATTGGTGGACATAGCATTCGAAGCAGACCATAGCCAGAAAAAGTCATCGTTATTAGCTTCGACAGTAAACATATAAGTACCAGCGCCCGCTGAGGCATAAAAATAGCCTTGGAATACAATGCCGATCGTACTGCAGTCAAACGAAGGGTAGCCGGGAAGAGTACATGGGTCATCATTTGGCCAATTGGTGTTGACAGAATTAATATCTTGGATAATGCCAAATCTTTCGTAGTTGGTATTCTGGAAGTCGCTTGGTTCGTTTGCTGCAGGGTTATCATATTCATAGTAAGACAACCCTGCTCCGACTGTCGATGATTGAATGACAATCGTTGAGGTAGAGGTCGTGGTTACTGTGGTGCTGACATCAACCGCTTGAGAAAATGTTGTTGTGACAGTGGTTATGCTAAATTTGTTAGCAGTTGCTAGCGCGAGTAGGCTTTAAGCTCACCTAGTCGTAACAGGAGTTGCAGTGTTATACGAAGTTACCGTGCTTGTTTGTGCCATCAAAGTTGAAGTAGAAGTGATAGTCGATGTTGGAGAGGGTATGGTAAGGCACGAACAGACCTCAGAGATGATAGTTGCCGGTTCATTCTTCAGACAGCTAGGGGTAGGTGAAGGGCCGGCCGATGACAATCCTCGTGCCTTGATTTTCTCCTTTTCTACAGCGGAAGCATAGCAGCTTATTGCCGAAGTTGAAGTAGTGGTTGTGGTATCGATGGTGGTCTATTCCATTAGCCCGGCATTACATTGGCATAAGCTATGTCTTACCGTTGTACTCGTTAATGCTACAGAATAAGAAGCAGTCTATTGATGTCGGTCAACAATCGAAACAGAGGCATAAAGATCATATACTCACTGTTGAAGCGGTGACTGTGGAGCTGATTGTCGAGGTATGAGCGGTGACCGTGGTTTGGAGGGTAACTGACGATACTGGAGGTATATACGTTGCAGTAGTAGTACTTTGCGATTGATTAGCAATGTCCCTAGATCCGAGAGTAGTCATCATAGGCCTACCTTGTCTTCGTCCCGATGTGGAGGTAGCTGCTACAAAAAGGTGTCGCTTGCGAATCTGCCTTGGCCAAGCTGATGATGCTTGTAACCACAGCACATACCGGGTTGGTGATACTAGTCGCAAGAGCAGCAAAAGCACCAGAGAGAAAGATGAAAAGAAACAGCTGAATCGCAGTTCTCATGTTAGGTCAAGGCGTAGCGAGATTGAATAGATGGTACCAGATGCCTACAATGTTAATGTCTTTTTGGGTCAGAGGATACCATAAGACTGCTTAAGTACCCATTGTTGAATGCGTAAGGCCGACAAAGGACTTTGTGTTTTCGTGGTCTAGATGAAGCCATTCAAGACGAGCGTAGCTGTGCAAAATGATGCTCAAGGCGGACTAGGTAGCAGAACGGGTCGGTGACCCAGTGGCATGCACTCGGTTGAGGCGAGACCGTAGGGATAACTCATACGACTGCTAGCGTTCATCGATTGCACAGACCCTTAACCCCATGACTTGCGTGTTTGGAAGTCGAGAAGTCCAGATTAGCAGAGCCTTACCTTATGACGGTCAGTGAAACCTAGCTTGCGAACATGTGGCTCGGACCGTACCCAGAGAACCCACAAGTAGGGGCGAAGTAGCGTGAAGAAAGCCAACACCAGTCGGTCGAGGCGGCGAGAAAAGAAGTCTCGACTCGAATTCCCTCTACCTTTAATTCTTCATTGGACGCATCGTAAGGTAGCCATGTGTGGAGCCTCAATCAAATGAGACAGGGTTTAACGCCTAATAAATGCAATTATTCATGATTATTTGGAAAAAGAGATTTGCACTAACCATCTTTGAATGTTGCAGGTTTCCCTTTTGGGCCCACAAGCAAACGCAGGGACGGACTAGTCCTTGCCGAGATCCGACCCACCTACGCAGTCATCCAATCAAAGAGGCCCGGAAACAATTTGTGGCGTTTTCCATCGTCCATTTCTTGCTGTTGTGGCTGGCTGAGTTATTGGATGAAACCATGAATCTTCTCCGGGATCACATAGCGGTGTGAGTCCTCCCGAACGCCCCACTGAAAGACTTAAGAGCTGTTGCAAAAAGCTGAGAATGTATAATGATCCTTTCCTGCCTTGCGTCGAGGTTTAATATGAATGAATATGCAGTTTCAGAGGTATTGGCGTCTTGATGCGGCGAACACACTTGAATGGGGTCAATTTAAGTGGAAAATGAATGCTGGGTGAAGGCTGACTACTACAGACGGATGATGACACCCATGGCTCCTGAATGGAGCTCAGTGCCCTCCTCCGGCAACAAAATAAAAACTCCGCTTACTTCAGTCCTAGGATTTTCGTGCCAATGCTCCTGCCAACAAAAAAGACGCCACTCACTGCAACGACGGAAAAACACGCAGCAGTTACAAGGCCTTCAACGCCCATCCAAGCACCCAGATTGGACGATGCCGCGACCAGGTCTTGCTTCCTTTGTGCCAGCCGTTGTCGCATCCACGTTTGGCATGCGTTCAACTTTGTCTGTGGATTGTACCGCGGACAAGTTAGGCTCCAAGCTAGGTTGCCACTTATATTATATTGCAGCGCTTCGATGTATTTCCTCAAATCCAGGCAGATCGATCCATCTTCCCTGTACTGCTCAACGATGCGCTTGTAGTCTTGAACCAATTCGACGATCTTGGAATGACAGATTCGCTTGGCTTCTTCTTCGCTGACGGAGTGCTGGCCCATGATAACCCAGATGGCATTGACGACATGCGGCATGTTGTCTCGTTTCGCTGCATCACGTTCTCGCTCCCACGAAAATAAATCGTTTGTCAGTGCAATGACTGCAAAGGCCGAGCAAGTGACTTCGGTGCACCGTTCCATGTCGCTCTCTGGAATGGTTAGGCCCATTCCGAAAGTGACGAGACCGAACATCAGCCTCCCGCAGTGTCAGCAAGTGGACAAAAGATATCAGCATACAAGCTTTCGAGGGACGAGGTGAATTACATTTGTCCAACATCCCATACCCTGTAGGGAATGTATTCATCCAGAGTGTCGAATTTGATTCTGCGGTCTCTGCTTGATGTAAGTTGCAAGAATTCGGCCCAAGCTTTCATAGTGACCATAGCCCGAGATCGATCAATAGCGGCCATTTCATTAAAGATTTGGGCTTGGATCTTGTTTTTGCCACTTCCCCTAGGGTTTATACGACCGGTAGTGGCGCCCTGAAGAAATAGTTGCAGGGTTTCATTCATTGAGTCGGTAGCCTGGAGCGTGTTAAAGAGACCATCGTTTTTAGTCGTCTTGGTTGTTCTATAGAGCTAGCCTTACTTTGTCATGAGCAATATTTTCAGTGGCGTCTTTGGCACGTTTATCGTCAGACAATCACACACCAAAAGTAGGAGAGTTGACATACCGTCATAAATAAACGCAAATTCATTGCAATATGAGACAATCTCAAGGCGCTCTGGCAGACACTCCGGAATAGATACAGACACGAAGGGCAATCCTGGATCGAGACCGCCCTTGAACTCCCCGATAGAAGCAACAAGGACATTCCAATCTTCCTGAGCACGAATTGATCCAACGTATTCCGCCTCAGAGTACAAGTTTTTTCGGACGGGGATATTAGCGATGAGTCCTTTTGAGTCATACCGCGAAGGGTTGACGGGTTCGGAGAACTGATATTCCATTAATAATGCGAGTTAGTCAGTAGTTTTTGAACTCGATAGTAGATCTGAGTGTTGGAGATGTAAAGCTATATGTTAAAGCGTTTGAACATACAGATAGTCTTCACTGGTCATGCATCCGTCTCTGAGCTATGTACGGCTGCATGAATTGCTTTTTCGGCGCTCAAACCCGTTCTAGCACATTATCAAAGATAAATGAGGATCCTTTGGGGGTCCGTGTATATCTATCTCAAGTTTCTTCTGCCATCCTCAGTACTTCCGGAAATGATCTAGTGATTCCGTGGCTGTGTCTTGCACGCATGCACTGCGATGTGATGCTGAACCTGGACTTGAAAGATACGATCCCTACAGCGCCAAGTTGCGTCAGACCGTTAGCGTGTGATCAGCGTATCCTTCGGATCTGTGTATATATAATATGATTGGATCAGGAAACGGGATTTTTAAAAATGATTGTAAATAGCGGACTGAACGAGGTCTGATCCGTCAAGGATTATCAGCGCTGACGGTTGAATACAACCTGGTGCTGTACCATCTTCTATGCCTTGGAACAATCTGAAGGTCCCATTATCCAAGGTCAGCGACAATAGCGCAGCTGTAATTCATGCATTGTGGCGCAGCAAGCTCTGTGGGATACATTAGTGGTTCGGTCTTGATATGCAATCATACAGCGATCTGCAAATGCAAGACCTCTTAGATTGAATCACATTTAGTGCCAACTGTAATAACAGCTCATTTGAAATTATGAAGTGCTCTACGCAGAAACGATCGCATTAAGATTCAGAATTTTTAAGTGCAATCGAATGATATCATAAATGTATTTTCAAAGGCAATGTGCTTAAATTGAGGTTGAATGATATTGAAGTGCGTCTCCTTTTAAGATATCTTGTATTCGGTGAAAGCCGAACCGGCACATCGCTGTGCCGCATGCAGAAAAAGTGGACTACCAGGGATGATGAGAGCTCGACTAACATGTGTATCGTCTGTAGAATACTGATCCACGGCTTACAGAATGTTGTATCCGGTTCCAGCACCGCACTGCAATAATCTGTGCCGTTATTTGGCACACGCATTCATTGCTAGCATGATTCTTGTAGTGCGGTAACTTTCAACGCTTGCAGGCAAATCAGCCCGAACTCGTACGTATACACATGCACGCACGCACGCACAATTCCGGTATGGTTCGTTTCAAAGGACTTTTCCCTTCCCTCGGTGCAATATATCTCTCTACGGCTCGGCTCGGCCGAGTCTCCTGCTTTTGGAAAATGTGGATGCTTCTGGGCCACCAATCGCCTTACCAACTGCACATTTATCCGTCAATCCGAAACTATCAGCTATTCAGAAGTTCTGATATACAACCAAGTACTTGACAGGGGATTACGGTTGTGACTTCTAAAGCTAATCCAGAATCGGCCAACTGACGTCGGAGTACGCCGTCCAGTACGTTCTGGACTTCAATACCTGTCGCTACAGGTCTTGTAAGTATCTAGTCGTAATCTTGATTGATAGATGAATCATTCGTTACCCATCAGTTGAACATCTAGGTGAAACACCACGCTGTCGGCTGGTGCGCATCTCTATAGGTTCCAAGCGATTTGAAACTGCTCCTCTTGCTCCTCTTGCATATGCAATGTCGCTAAGAGTGCTCTATAAATCATGCTGCTTCCTCTCTAGACACAATGCTCGAAGTCATGTGTCGACTTTTGAAATCTTCCAACCTGAAACCACCTTCTTCTGGAACATGCCTGACGGATCGTATTTGGCCGCGACGTCACGGATGAAGTTGATATTGTCCTGTCCGTAGCTCTTGAGCGGGTTCTGTGTCTTGTCGACGTAATTCAGATACTGCCAATCGACTTGAAGATCCTCCGATTCGGCGAATTTCTCGAGGGTGGTCGAAAATGCCGTCAACTTATCCCGCATGGTCGTCTGTGCCTCAGCAGTTTCCGTGGCGCCGGTGATTAGCCATAAGAGTGCATTTCCGTTGACTTTCTCGAGGCCTAGCATGTTGCCTCCACGCTGAACCGAATGTACGGCAAAGAGAGTCGGAATGGGCTGGAAGAGGCACTGAGTTGTGAAGTTGCTGGCTGGTATGAGGCCTTTGAGTTCGTTGACTAGCTCATCGTGCATTTCACCCGCCTTCTTGATCACTCTGATGTCATTCTTAAAGGTGAGTGAGAACCAGACTTGCCTATTCCAATCAGTCAGATGATTTGCGATATATGGTCAAGGGCGGAAACGAGTAGAAAACTCACTGTTGGTAGCTCGGAAGCAAATAACTGTTAGTCATATTTGCCATGGTCCTCTCCTTGACGTCGTCCACGACAACTGGTATGGTGCGTATCTTATCGAATGCTGATGCATTGACCACGCCATCGGTGTTGACAATGACGTGAGCGACGGCGACGTCTGGCGAGGAGCTGCCGTTAAAGGTGTAGTTAATGATGTACGCATCCTCCGGATTCTTGTAGTTGTCGTTCGTAAAGTCGACCATTGTTTGGGCGAGCTCGTCCCCCTCGCTCCTTGCCGCGGCTCGAATGCCGCCCCAGATATTCTTTGCCGGTAGCGTATACATGTCAAAACGGGTCACGATGCCAAAGTTCCCCGAGCCTCCCTTCAGAGCGGTCCAGAGATCCGAGTGTAATGTCGCATTCGCATTGACAATGTCACCATTAGCCAGGACGACCTCGAAGTTAGCTACGTTGTCGCAGGCGAAACCATAGAGGCCCGCATAGTACGAGTTCCCACCGCCGGTCAAGTAGCCGCCTATTCCTACATTACCATCACGACCACCAGTGACGCAGACATCATATCTCAGAAGTTCCTGGTAGACATCACCCCACCGTGGGCCGGGCTGGATGGAAGCGAGCTTGGAGTGAGCATCGTAAGTCACATCAGTCATCCGGCCTAGGTCAATAGTGACACCCTTGTGGATATCATTAGCCCCGGCCCATTGTGTATGCCCACCGCTGCGGAGAGCGATAGGGCCATCGGCTTTAGCGAGTACCTTGAGGACGCGAGATACGTCTTGCGTCGTGCGTGGCTGGACGATACAATCGGGGTGCAGCGGAACGTTGGCCGCCCAAAACGAAGCCTCGCGATTCACGTAGCCTTCGGACTCGGGCAGAAGGACCAGGTCCTGCAATCCTGCGGTAAAAAGTTGGTTACACTGGGTCGATTCGTTAGTTTTCATGATTCTTGCTAAGGACTAAGACTAAGGTGCACAGAAAAGATGAAGAGGATCACGAACACCGTTGAAGGATCCATTGACCCCTGATGCAGTCGCCAGCTGAATTCTGACAAACAACAGTAGCTGCAAGAGCAATGCAGGTGCATCAACATGGCTGTGCAAGTACATGATGAAACATTGACCACGGCGGCTGGGCTGTGGCGTGAAGGGTTGTTGATCGGTAGATCTCTTGGCGCGGGGCTCCCCGCACGTGTAGTTATGGAGTTTGTTGTAAAAAAACGAAGATAAGCTAAAATGATGTTCGAGGGGACGCTGGACCTTCCAGCTTTATGCAATTCAAAACTAGTCACTTGCATCATCACCGCACTTTTTTTGCAGTCCGTACCTTACCTATCTCACGGGTCACCGGCAGATCCACGGTTTCCAACACCAGGCGCAAGGACTCGCGCTAAATCGCGCCAGTCATGGCTCTAAATTTCTTTTTAATTATTACAATCCCCTATTTGTCATCTGGGTGTTCAGCTGCTTTAGCTTATCGCAGTATCTCTTGTTCTGCCGATGATTAATAGCGTCCAAAACACCTGCAAACTTGAGATATCCATGCCCGCCCCGCCGTCGTAGTCACGACACACAATATACACGAGGTACCAGGAGGGCTTGGCAAGCGGTGAAGATCACTTCTTGTCCTGTCCGGAATCCCTGTTCGAACCCATCAATCAGGATTCACATCATACGATCTGCCTTAAGAGGGAAGTCGTGGACATGCAGGCTTTCCGCCCATCGTCCGCTCAGCATCAGGTACGGCCGGCGCTGCCGACGTCGAACATATTGCGTACGCTAGGACACAGACCTCATCTTGGCAAGATCTACACACTGTTCTTCAATTTTCCTTCTGATTTGACGAGTGAAAATTTGCGAACCTCAGGCCACCAGTCCATGAATCCCACATGGAGATCCGGGACGGGGGTAGCAGAGGCGCGGAAGCGGCACGGCCAGCCACCTTAGGTCCCAATCACGCAACTACGTAACCCAACGCAAAGTAAGATTGATACCCGGGAATGCGAGCGAGATATTATCCAAGCTCGAACAACTCTGTCATTCAAGCTCCAAACAGTTCATGGCATTCATTACATGGCTATTCCAAATAATGCTCTTCGATATGGCCTGTGAGCGTCCCCCGACTACACAATAAAGCTTCCGTCTACCACAGTGATGCAGCAGGAGATGTACGCCACCGTCTCGTACCATTACCGTCCTCCTGGTTCGGCCGAGCGCGAGTCCTATCCGCAATAGAAAGTTGGCCCAATTCTTCGCACCGTTTGACCCGTATATCTCTAGCCTCCCTATGTCTCTTGCCTTCTCAGCTCAGTGGTCATCGCTGACTTTAATATGGAACTATCCATGACCGATGGTGTTGTCACTCTTCTTCCTCCACCCAAAGGTTATGTTGTTCACTTTGACAACCCTCGAAGAAATGGAGATGTCGCTTGTTACTGGCTCACGGGGGTAGGTGGTGTGTTGGCTTTCTTATTTCTATGCCAGCGATTATATGTGAAGGTGATTTTGCGCAAACATTTTTCATTCGACGATGGTATGTTTCGGCTGTAACCACCCGTAGACGTATTCAGATTGAGTTGCTCACTTCTGGAACCAGGTCTCCTTATCTTAGCATGGGTAAGCTCAAGGCTTCCAGCTTAATCCAACCATCTAATTCTTCCTAACACTGCCCTGTGTAGCTATTTTCAATTGCTATTCAAGCCTTGATCGTCCGTAAGTGTCTTGCCCTCTTGAATTGAACGTACAATCGCTGATTTGACATGTAGGAGCTTTCGCTGCGCGATATATTGGAGTCCACGTATGGGAGATGCCCTTTACCAAATTCCAAGAAGATTACACCGTACGTTCAAACCATCCGCTTAGGCTCGGTTATCGTTCCACTGGTTGCTGATATTCGCGCTAGTTTGGTGTGTATATACACACCATTGTCTACGCTCCACCAACAGCTCTCACAAAATTGGTCCTCTTGTGCTTTTATATCCAGCTGCAGAACCAAGCGAAATGGTTTCGATGGGCCACGTATACCACTATGTTCATCAACGTCGGCGCAAGTACCGGTGTCTTTTTTTCCTCTATCTTTGCCTGTCGTCCAATTGCAATGGGCTGGGACTTGACCATTACCGATGGTAAATGCATCAACCGCCCGGCATTGTATGAGGCCACGGCGGCTCTTGGCGTGATCGTCGATTGCATGATCATCAGTATCCCGATCCCTATGGTCCTTCGCCTTCAGATGTCGAGGAACAAGAAAGCAGGCCTGATTCTTATGTTTGTCCTCGGCTCAATGTAAGTGCTCACTTTTCCCCCGCCTATCGTGAGGAGTTTGCTCCGCTAGACTGCTCGAGGCTCTCATCTCTCAGCAGACTCATATGACCAGATGCTGATATGGCTCGTCCTTGTCTAGAACCGTCATCACCTCGTTCGTTCGCCTGGTATTACTCGTCACTGAGATCAAGCAAGTCGACTCTACGTGGGTCGCCGGTCCAATCAATTATTGGGTGTAAGTATCCATGATTTCTCCGTGTCAGTAAATCGTACCAACACTGCGCCTAGAACTATCGAGGCAAATCTCTTAGTTATATGCGCTTCGCTCCCAACCATCCGCCAATTCGTGCGGACCGTCGCACCCACATTCCTCAACAGCACCGACGACTCCGACTACCGCAAGAGGCCGGGTCCAGCCGGAAACATGCCTAGCATCGGCGGCAGCAGCTCCCGCAGCAAGAAACCAAAAGACCGAGGCCCCTATGGCTACGATTCTGACTTGATGTTGGAGACGCTGGTCGATGGCGGTAGATGGACTCCTACGCATGACATTGAGGAAGGGAACCCGCAGAGCAGCGCTGACGGGGATAACAAGTCGGCAATGTTGGATGAAAGAAGCATCAAACGGACACAGACGACGCAGGTGACATATACTGTAGGACGGAGCCTATAGAAGCTATTAGGAGAAGCTTCTTCCCTCAAACTACTGCAATTGTAGTTCCGCTTGCTGGTTGCATGTATATCTCCTTCTCATCGTATTCTGTATGTAATCGTTATGCTGGGGGATTTTTGACCGGATTTACCATTTAAAGAAAATTTTTCTCGTTCGAACAAATTTCGGTACCGATCGGACAACTGTACGTACGTTTTATTCTAAACCCAAAATTTGTAAACAATTTTGTATGAAGATAAAAAATATTGACAAGAAATCATCAGTTGATTATATGCCTGTTGATCTCCTGAGTAAAACGTGAATTCCCACGAATATGACAGCCCATATCCACAAGGCGCAGAACGATAATGTCTCGAAAGGCCCGATCTTTTCAGCTTCTGAAGATTGTACGAACTGAATTGCAGTATTTGTCACTGTCTGAGAAGAAACAAAAAATGAGTTTGACGCTATCACTGTTAAAATATCAGATGATAATGTCGTCCTCGTGATTGTATTCCATGAAACATTGCTCTCGCCTTTGCCAGGATTAGCAACATGTAGACCATCTGGAGCAATGCTGATAATTTGTCCAGATAGAGTGATACCTAAACCGCCTGCTGATAATGTGGTCGATTGGCCGTCAGCTTCCAGAAGAACCGCGGTACCACCGCGCCCGGAAACCTCATAAGCCGTTAAATGGTTTCCATCAATCGTGAAAAGGGCTTCACCTGCGATATCACTGGCGACGGCGGCTCCTTCGGGGTCAATAGCCGTACCAGAGAATACATAGGACCCAGTAGAGCTGCGGCTTTCGATGACAAGACCTGATTGAACAAGAGAGATGGCTTCTCCAGAGATTATCTCTGCAGGGCCATGTACAGATAGGGTTTGAGAGCCAAAAGTAACGAATCCTGAAGAGTCAGACAAAGTTCTTAAAGTCGACCCGACCGTGATCACGGCAACGCCCATATTTGATACACTAATTTCTGTCGACAGAGATGATAGTTTGTTTTGAGTGCTAATTGCTGAGCTCGCGACAGTTTGAATCGCAGCACCAGGAAGGAATGATTCCCGATTCTGCGGCAGCAATTGAGTATGAGGGCTAGTACCAATGACAACACCACTTGGCCCTATCGAAACAGGAGTTCCATCAATACTGCTGGGTACACCGGCGCGAACTGTTTGAGATTCCCCAAACACAAGCGCAGATGGATCTGACGGATCCTCTTTGACTACCCAACCGGCGATAGTTGCCAAAATTGCGCCGCTCTGAGACTTTGTGCTATCCTTTGTTGGGCTGAAATCAGTGTTAGAGTCTTTGCCGAGAAAGGCAATGTATGATCCAATGGGCACCGGAGTGCTGGCGGCAGTGGCAACTTGACCTTTTCCCAGATGTTGAGTTTCTTTGGCGGAAGCATCGCCAGATTGCGTCATCGTATTGGAATGCTGGTCGTCGATTATTCCACTCAATATAGCACCAACCTCTTCTTCAGCAGCCACACTAGACTTGCCTGTAGGTGCCGGATCATACTTGGGTTGACTCTGAGAGACGTCTTTGGTAAGTGGCTTTGCCAAGGGAGCGCCTTCAGAGAGACCTGATCCGGGCCGAGTTAGCCCGGCTGTGCTCGTTGGGGAAATAGCGGTTGAATGACCGTTATTGTGACTTCCATCCGGAGAACCGTTCTGTAGGCTAAATCTATTGGGATCGTTGGACAGAGGATCATCTCCATTGGAGTGACCGGAACTCGAAATGTGTCCATTAGGGTCGCCCCGACTTGGATCATTTCGATTTGGATCGCCTCCCTTTGTCTCACCTGCCCCCGGACCACCCCGACTTGGGGCACCTCCAGCAGGATCCATGGACGGGTTGGAGGTTGGGGATGGCTGATTTACATGGGGTGCTGAGGCTGGAGACGCAGCACTCGTTGTCCAAACTATACTTGTTGGTGTCGGTGTCGCAGCTGCAAAGGCCTCTTGAAGAGGGTAGGTAGGATCGTAAACTCCTCGAACGTCCGGATAACATGACTTCCAGGCCGGTTCGAGGCTCTGTAGTAGTTGCGACGGTAGCACAACTAGTGGGAAAGGAGTCAGTAGTCGAGTCATCAAGTCAGAAGATATACAATCTTACCTATGGGGGCGTAAGGTGCTGTTGTGGGGCAGGGTTCGCTTGCTTCTACAAAAGGGTTGTCTCTGGACCACAAAGCACATTGTGGCTGTCTATTATAGATACTCTGGGGAATGGGTGTATTGAGGTCCGTGAAATTAAACGACGCTGTAGATACGTCAAGCCAAGTAGCCCAGACGCTTGACAACTGAGATGAATCCGGGACTGCGATAATCGTGTTTCCGTACGTTCCACCAATCCTACTACAGGAATTAGAAGCGTAAAGACTTCTAAAGGAAAGGTAGATCGTCGGAGATGTAAAATTTGTACCCAGAGCTGAGATGACAAGTGGACTAGATGTCGAAGCCGTCTTGGTGACTGGCCAGTAGAGAAGACGAACTGTGCCACCGGTTACCGCACAGACATCGCAGCCTAACCTACATCCGGGTGCCAAATTAGATGATGCTGGCCAGTATGCAGTAACGGACTCTGAGGCATCTGATTCAATAGATGTTATTGCCTTCCAACCAGGCGAAAAGAGGGGGCCGCCGACTCTCTTCGCTGCATATGATAGAAATTTTTCACGAATAGATGAGCAGAAAGAGTGCCCAATCGATGCCTGTGAACAGCTTGGAGTGGCAGCAAAAGCCTGAGCGTAGGTTGTGACAGCAATATCCCAATCACCAATAGTTGAAGTAGTTTCCACCGTTGCAAGAGAAAATTGGCTTGATTCATAGGCATCCCACTCAGACTGACACTGAGAAACCCACTGAGGAAGTGTACAAACTGGTTTTCGCAATGACGATGCAATAGTGGAGCTATTGACCGGCTTGCTGATGATCTCAATAACATTTGTCTCCGAGGCTGTATCCACAAAGGTATCCCAAGTGTCAGTCGATGTAGTGAAGGCGAATCCGTGGACGTACATAGTGGTCGTGACTATGTCATCAAGTGTTTGTGCTTTTGGGCCCTGATATTTGGACCAATATGATGTCTGGTAAAGCACTTCATTGCCTTGTGTAATAGGCCATGGGTTCAAGGGATCGGGAATTTTAGTTATGGCCATGAAATTAATTAACGACCAATGAGATGACCACTGTGTCCAACAATCGTCGACATCCATACTTTTGTTTGTAGTCCCTTCTAACGACGGTAATGGCGTTGTATGCGTGGTAAAGTTCGTTCTTAATGGGTATAAAGTAGGTAGTTTTGACTGTACCGATGTTTTTGTCTTATCTAGCGTATTAAGGCTTGGTGTTGAAGTATTTCCTGGTGTTAAGGACACTGATAGTCGAGACGGGCTTTTTGAAGTAGCTGTACTACCTTTTCTTTGACTGATTTTGTTTGGTGTGTTTTCAGAAGCCGTGCTAGTATTACCAAGCCAAAAGGGACGGCCAGTAGAAGGAAGTGAAGCGACATTCTTATTCGTACTAGGAGCAGGAACCGTAATATTTTGGCCTGCTTCTCGCAATAAATTAGATTTCGATGGTGCAAAACCAATCTGATCCATTGACTGACCCTCAGTGACCGAAAGGGAAAAGACAGTCCACCAAAAAAACAGGAGACAGCTCATATTCGAAAGAGCTCATAAAACAAATGATAAAGACAGTCTAAAGTGGCAGTGACCTAACGCAGTATTACAAACACAATTGAATCACTGGAATGAATCAACATCACAGCATTGGGGTAGAACGAAAACCATCGAGCGCAATCAGATGAATTGAGTACTAATATGCGAATAAAAGAGCATGCTTGAAATGCGAATCGATCTTTCTGAATGACGGGATTGACCGGAAGATCTATCAGAAGACCTATCAGGAGCATAGGCAAAGTAGGCAAAGGTATCTTTCCTGGTATAATTAGCAGTTGAAGACACCCTTAGGGCTTCTGCAAGTATTTTTAGCTATAGAATAATGCAGGGTGTCTGAACACAACACATGTGTAGATTCAGATCAACAACGGGTCGACGAATACAATGGATATCGGAAATTGGATGGGTGGGTTGCATGTGTTTCTGGCCGCCCGAGTAGACAGTCGGGGTGTGTTAATATAGCTGGATTGGTCTTGTTCTGGCTGCAGCTGAAAGCTCATCTCCTGCTGTTAATTGAAACATCCTGGGTGTAACCTAGCGTTATTTGAGAATAGCAAGCATTAGCGACCAGACTGTGACGCTTTGTCTGCTACGTAATCCCAAATTCGAAATGAAGCAAATGTCAGGCGAAAAGTGCTTAATTTAATGCATAAAATTTTAGCAGTGACTGCTGGTAGTACCATTCTCGAGTGAACGGCCGGGACTGCTCGGCAGATTTTGAGACAGCTCTACCAAAGCGATGGAAGACATCCAGCTTCTCGGGACTAACGGATCCGCATGAGTTGCATTTGGGGTAACAAGGATGTGATAGCGTAAGCGGAGCTCTGCAATGTGCGTGCTTGTTGGAATGGAACCTATTGCCAATCAGAGTACACTATCATACTTGATCATTGGCCAGGTGTTGCCGCAACAAATGCGCTCTGGGAAATTGCAGCAGAGGTGTCGTGCCCCGCTTTTAGCTGAGAACGCAAAGGCTCGAGCCGTCCAAGTTGTCAGTTCTTTTGGACCCTGCTGCTATCGAATCTTTAGAAAAGCAATCTCTTGGGAAAGGTCGTGCTCAATTATCAAGGTCAATCTCGAAGAGAAGATCTATCAATGTACGAGAAGAGTTCGTTGAACGAGTGCAGATTTGAGGTGGATAATGGCAAGCTTCGAGGCGAAATTCCTCCGAGGATAATTGAGAGAAACCCGAATATTGATTGATTACTTTCACGGACTCTCTAAAGACAGAACAGACGACGGCCGTTTTCGATAATGACGACAGCGCCTTGGAAGATTTGTCGAAAATAGCTCGACAAAGCTAAAATCAGGCGCCGTTGCTCCCGTTCTGGTCTTGGCCGCCTGGGAGAGCTAAAGCAGCGGCGACTTGAGCCGAAACAGGCATCCAGTGCCCCAGCACATGGCCTCAAGGGAGAGATTGAAACCCTTATGGTGTCCGTTACCTTACATTATCCGCTGCCTTGCGAGACCCCACCCTTAATGGCCTCTGCTTCCCCTACCATCTCCAATCTCTCAAGACTGACAAATGCCCCAGGTAAACGGAGACCGTAGAATATCCAAAGATATAGGGCGACTCGGCCCAAGGATGCTCAAGCTTGCTGGTGATGTGGCTCAAAGACTTTGTTAGAGAGGTAGCAACAGCAATCAATGCAGGAAATGGACGATCATTGTGAAAGAGTTGTTTTGTTCTTTCTCAACGGTGCAGTGTGGAATCCATCAATGGACGCGTTGACTGGGAGAGATGGTCAGCGCGCGCAAATCTCCTGAGGAGAAGCCGAGCAATAACGAAGGTACAAAGACGGACTGTACAACTAGGTTGGCTGACATTGGCCGGGGCCATGTTTGTTTGTTTGTTTTTTTTTTTCTAAAAAAAAGCGCTTCTTGAAAATGGTGGCCTCTTTTTTCATGGTACGATCGCCCAGTAGATTCCGGCGAATCAAAGACGCGAAAAAGAGGAGCTAGCCAAAGCGAAAAGGAGCTAACCTAGCGGACAATTGATGTCCAGCCGATGTCTGGCTTTCATGAACACCCACAATAGACGAAGAAACGTCAGGATATATCTCCGCTACTAGATTAGAGAGGAAATAGGCTTGTCAGACTCCGACGACCAATAGGAGCATAGATATGCTTGTGGAATAACGGCTGTGACAAAAGATTCTTGATTGCGTTAGGAGTGGTGTCGTAATCGGAAAAAGTGCAACGATTTCGCTTGCCATTTTCGCGGTACTTTTGTGGCGCATTTGAGCGGGTGCTAAATCATGACCAGATTATCGGTGAATAGAAGATCGATTCTTGGGTTTTCCTTTGTAGATTACTCTACTCGTAGAATTTTACGTTATCAGAGGTCTCTTCTGCTGACTGACATTGTCAAGTTCAAGCACATTAAATGGGGATGAGGAGATTTCCCATGCGTTGACCGGAGTGGGACGCAACCGCAGGTTTGCAGTCCAGTGAGCTGCATTTGAGAAATGCTGTGTGTTGAAGCGTAGTAGCGAGGCCTGCTTGAAGAAATTCACTGGTCTAGGCGACACCATTCACCAAGTTTCTTGCTTATATCGGCCTTTTAGTTCCATCTGTGTAATGTAAGCTTCGGCGTCGTCGGAACTCATGCCCCCTCCGATTTCCAAGGCATGGACGAGGGCAGCTCGGACTGCTTTTGGCATGTTGCCAGAAGATCTGAAACTCGTGTCAATCACGGCATTTCGGCACCGAGAATTTTCATTGGACACTGACCCTGACACATATATTTGAGCCTCATGAGAATGTATAAGACCAAATATATGAATACTTTCTGCGCGAATACGGTCCTGGACGTAGATCTTTTGCCTCTGGCGTGGTGTTAGCATTGTTTATCTACACACAAGCAAGCACACCTGATCTCTAGAAAAGGCAGTGTAGACATCTAGCCTTCCTTTATCATGTAGCTGCTCCAACTCATCTCTGAAGAAGTAATCGACCGTCTCATTTCGACAGCCAAAGAAGAGTACGTCTCTGGCAATATGTTCGCTTGTTGGATCTTCTGCCCATGCTGCCCGCTCAAAGATCAGTGAACGCATTGGAGCAACCCCAGTACCTGGTCCTATCATTACCATTGGTCTCTTTGCTTCCGATTTAGAGACGTGTAGGCCGCCCTTTTCGATGGTAACACTGAGCTTTTGGCCGGGACCAAGACTTGCGAGATATCGCGTGCAAATGCCCTGTCGTATCCGCTTAATTACTGTGCGGTATTTGACAACGGCAACCAGCAGCTCGACACGAGTGTATCCGTAAGGTCCGGTCTTGAGCTTACCACCACTAGCAATACTAAACTGTCGTCCGCGGATTGATGGTAGCAAACTTGCTGCCCACTTCCAGGGTAGTTTGACTGTATGAAACTCCTGCAATACCTCCAGGATACTCCTGCGAGGTCGAGTAGTGTAATCGTACAGGTCTTGCAGATTCTGTGGGTCGGCAAACTCCAATAAACGTTCTTTCTGGTCTGCATCATTTGTAAAATTGGCCATCGTGATAAAGAATGAACGTCGAGGGATAGACATGATGTCCAAGTGGTTGGTCAACAGCAGTCTGAGGGTGAGCTTAGGGTATTTTGAGAGAGTCGATGCCAAAAGCGGAGTCTGAGGAGCGCCAAACGTTGATGGATTAAGTGGTTCAAATGCAATGAGTTCATCAGCCACGGCCGACCAGCCCATAAGCGAGATTATTTCGTTGACATCTTCTGCAAAGTTCTTAGGATAGATTGTCAAGACGTCACCTGGACTATACAGGATTTGGTCTCTCAGAGAAAAACACAAATGTCGTACGTCTTGTTCATGTTCCAGTGGAGTTAAACGCACATTGCTATCCAGCGTCGCGACCATAGATCCCGGGATTGGAAGGAGATGTTTGTCGAAATCATCTTGGGCTCTGCCATTAGTCTTCAAAGCTTCTTCACCGTTTGTAGGCGCCGTTGGAGAGGCATGAATTTGCTTTAGTTTCCACTCTGGTTCTAGAAAAACATGCTCTGGCACGGGTTGTATCCCAGGTGGTAATGGGTGTAATTTGATGAGTTCTTCGCGGAATAATTGAGACCATGGAAGAAAGCTGCTTTCCAATCTATACTGGTCACGTCAGTAACCGCACTATGTGACCTGACACTGGACTTGCGGTCACGTACCCTTCTGGATCTTGTTCGTCAGCTTCCCCTTTGGGGATAAAGGGCTGAGCGCCAAGCTGTAACAGACGATTATGCAGCTTACGGTGAGCGAAATTGAATCTGGGAAAAAAGACAACAGTTCAGCTGGCCATTCACAGCCGTCAACACGACACAACTACATACTTGGGATAGGAACTGTCACCTAAGCCAAATGACGCAAAGTGAACTGCCTTCAGCACGCCCGGTCCCAGGCGAGTACTACGCAGATTAATCCAGAAATTCCGGGCGTTCGCAGGAAGGTCACCCTGGCCAGTAGTGGAAATGGCAATAGCGATGAAGTCATATTTGGGCAGGTCACGCTTCCAATCATTAGCCTTGTCTGGGATTTTGGGATACGTCCGTGTAGGTAATTGCCACTAGGGCGGTGAGAGGAGAGCCAAACAAAAATTAAAAAAATTAAAAAAAATTAAAAAATAGCATTGCACTAGATAAATGGATGCTAGGGTTGTTGGAGGTGAGATGAATCTTCACCTACGATTGCGATGGCATTCAAGTCGCATACACGAGTTGAGAAGCGAAGACGCTCAGCGATTCGCGCAAGTTCCGCAGCAGCCTCTTGGGCGTTTCCGGTCTCAGAAGCATAACAAACGAGTGCAGTGCGAGTGGGCAAAGGTCCAGCTCCTGTAGGCAGAAGTTCAGCAGGCGGGACTGGGGTAGTGAGAGCCTCATTCGAGGACAGACGTACGGCGTTGGTCCATTCAACAAGCTGGAAGTCAGAAGGCGTTGGGGGTGCAAGGTAGGTAATGCGTAATGGCCAGGTGAGGAGCAGATCCAGGTGTGGGTTGGGTTACGCTCTCCCTGCGTCAGGGCGCGGCAGTCACAGGCACCGTGCGCGCTGGCCTAGCGCCAGATAATTTTGATCACCCCTTCAACCGCACTCACTCTCCTTCTTCCTCTTCACCACCAAGACAATTCAATCAAGGACAACCCCACTACTCATCAGCTCGCTCAAAAGCTTTCTTGGGCTCCAAGCTACCCAGTCAACTCCCTCTCGTCAACATCTTCCCACCTGCCACGGCGGCTCGTCAAGTCTTCTTGCTTTCTTCTGCACTTGTTCAAAGGCAGACCTCAAGGTTTACCAGGACACCACACTTAGTTTTCTCAAGCCTTACACGTCTCGTTCCACTTCGCTCCATCGAAGTCTTTTAATCGTGTCACCAAACCATCAAAAAAACTACAAACCAAGCAACCATGTCCTCATCTGCTATTGACTCTGTTACCGCCCAGATGGCTAATACGACCCTGGACCAACCCACTGGCACTGCCGAAGGTGCCAGCGTCGGTACTGGTGGCGACAAGCCCATCAACGCCTCTCAGAACGAGGCCGTCATCGCCAGCGCTGCCGAGGGTCGGAGACTCTACATCGGGAACCTCGCGTATGCGTCCACCGAGGGGGAGTTGAAGGATTTCTTCAAAGACTATTTGGTGTACGTGTGACTCATGTTCGCCTTCATCCCTGAACATACTGACTCATCTTCTAGCGAAACGACTTCTATTCCGACCAACCCTCGCACTACTCGTCCAGTCGGCTATGCTTTTGTTGATCTCTCTACTCCAACTGAGGCCGAACGCGCCATCGCCGAACTTAATGGAAAGACCATCCTTGATCGCAAGGTCTCTGTTCAACTCGCCCGCAAGCCTGATGAGGCAGGGAATGAAGGCGAAGGGGAAAACCCAGCCCGTCGTCGCTCTTCTGGACGTGGCACTCGTGGTCGCGGCCGTGGTCGTGGTGGTCGCTCTGGTCGTGGAGGACGCGGTGTAAGTTGAAATATCTTACCATTCGCTGAGGCTTTGCTCAAGTTGTCTAATAGGCTCGCAAGGGCGCTGGCGTGCCCACTACCAATGGGGAAGCTACGACTGATGGTCCCACCAATGTCCCTGGTCAAGTGCTCCCTCTTACTGAAACTACCAATGAAGCTTTGACTGCTGCAGAGGATGCTGAAGGAACCACCACGATCAAGCCCAAGGGTGGCATGCGTGAACGCAAGCAGCGCGGCCCTCCCGAAGATGGTGTTCCCTCCAAGACCAAGGTCATGGTCGCCAATCTTCCCTACGACCTCCAAGAGAGCAAGCTCATGGAAATCTTCGATGCTTACTCTCCTCAATCCGCCAAAATCGCCCTCCGTCCCATCCCTCGCTTCATGGTTCGCAAGCTCCAAGCCCGTGGTGAGCCTCGCAAGGGTCGCGGTTTTGGCTTTGTCACTCTAGCTTCCGAGGAGTTGCAGCAGAAAGCTTGCGCCGAGATGAATGGCAAGGAGATTGAAGGTCGTGAGATTGCTGTCAAGGTCGCCATCGATAGCCCTGGCAAAGAAGACGAGGACATCAACACTCCTGTGGATGGAACTGCCGATGCTCCATCAACCGCCGAAGGCTCTGGCAGCGTCAACCCCACCGCTGCGTAACCGTGTACCCACTTTTTTCCCAACACAAACACACTCTTGCACCCACGTGGAGGTGCTGGTCATACACATTGCAGCAGCTTTATTACACAGCATCATTTTGGTCAAGCCCCCATGCGTTTCGTCAATCACATCACCGCTCACGAGAGCACTGCAAAACTTTCCATACAGCACCAACTCTTTAGTCAATCATTGTGCCTCCTTTTCAACCCCACTAATTGCAAAGTGTGTCGCCACACGCGAACACAGAGTCCCTTTTCCAATGGTGTTTTCTTTCAATTGACTTCTACCTGTGTCTTTCTAGCCTAGCTTTTAACTATGTACTATAAGATTAGGAAGATATTAGGACCGGGAGGTCATCTACTTCATCGAGGAGCTGCTGCTAGAACAATTTAAAAAACACTTTTTTTTTTCTCTTATACCTGCTCATAGGGTATTATGTATGCTTTTGTTGCGCGTGATGACCATGTACTATTCCCGCTCTGCCTGTCGATTCTGTCCTAGCTAAAAAAAAACAAGATGCCGACGAAAAGCTAGATGCCTTGTCCCAATACCTCACAAACGCCAGATGCCAACACCACCTCATATTGCCTCCTGCCTACCAAACCCCTACCTACGAATCCCACCAGAATCCCCAAACCTCCTCAACGAACAGATATTTCAAACAAGGAAAGAAAACAATCATCCAACCCTCACATAATTCGCGGGAAACGCACCCTGCCGCCCCCTCAACTCCCCCTCCCACCACTCCTCCCCACTTCCCGTGCGCTCGACAATCCGAATGCGATCGCCCGCGCGAAAACTCAGATCCCCCTCCTCGCCAGCCTCGAAATCATACAGCGCCGTCGCCCAGTGGCTCTGCGCCGAGGGCGCACGCTTCGGCGGCGGCGGTGGCGGCGGCGGCTTCTTCGATTTCGCTGCCGCGGCGGCTGCGATGGACGCTGTGGAGGCGGGGAGAGCGCGGGAAAAGTAGTCTGCGTTGGGCGCGGCGGGCGCGAAGCGGTCGACGGACGACGGGACCGGGGAGGCGGTAGTGGTGGCCGGGGGGGACGCGTAGCTGTTTGCGAGGGAGGAGCGGCCGACGACGCCGGTGGTGCGCGACAGGTGGCCGTTGGGTGGGGAGAGCGTGGTGGTGGTGAGGGTGGTGGAGGGGAGGCGGTGCGGCATTACGTATTGCGGGCCGAGAGAGGGGGAGGGCGAGATGCGCGGTTTGGACGATGGGTCGATGGCCGGTGGGGTGGGTGTGGGATCGGGCTCTTCGAAGGAGGTGGCGGAGGAAATGCTGGGGCGGGGGGAGAGGCGCGGGGAGTTTGTGGGTTTG
This sequence comes from Astrothelium macrocarpum, assembly GCA_021030915.1. Classification (NCBI taxonomy): domain Eukaryota; kingdom Fungi; phylum Ascomycota; class Dothideomycetes; order Trypetheliales; family Trypetheliaceae; genus Astrothelium; species Astrothelium macrocarpum. The sequence goes on along the minus strand of JAGEMR010000159.1, from coordinate 16,467 downwards.
GAGCGCACGGCGAGACTGCTGGATCGGGAGTCTTTGGTGGTGTTCATGGGTTTGAGGATGGCTTTGCCGAGGCGGATGCTTTGGATGTTGGTTTCGATGTCGCGTTGAACGGGCTTGAAATCGGCTTCCCAGGTGGCGATGATGTCCTGCATGGTCGGTGGTGGCGAGGGGAATTGGTGGTTAAGACTGTAGTTGTGGAGCGTGGTGTAGACTTGGGCGAGGAGGGTGTTTTGGATCATGATTTGCGTGGCGAGGAGGTGAGGAAGAATGGAGAAGGTGGCTGCTGTCAATGGAGGGAGAGTTGCCTTGAGATGATCATCGGCAGCTTGATATTCGTCTGTGGCACGAGCCAGATTACCCTCATGCCTGGCCAAAGACGCGTTTTCTTTGTCTGATCGAGTCGTCTTTTTCCTTGCGCTGTCGACCTGTCGTTGAAAATGCTCAAAATCAAGCTTTCTATCGTTTCTCTTTTTGATGGTTTTCTTCAAGGGTTGGATATGCTCCTTGGCCTCGGCAGCCTTTTGGATCAGTTTTGTATCCATCATATTGACTTCTTCTTGCATATCTGTTTTGAGCTGGGCATACTCTGCTTGAAGATCATCGACTCTCTGCATTTGGTCGGCCGGTGTTTCGGCATGAGCGTTTCCCCTGGTATAATTCTCGGTTGCGCCGATGATTGGTTTGTACAGTGAGTCGAGCTCCTCTACTATGGACCATTCTCTGGATAGAATCTCGTTCCATGCATCTCGCCAGCCACTAGCAGCCTCAATGAGCTGTAATTGTGTCAGCGCGTAAATTGCTCAAGAGAACCTACAATTCTTGGAGGAAAGTACGTACCTTGGCAAGCATCTTATCGGCCTCCTCGAATTCATGCAACATGGTTCCAACCTGAGCTTCATCTGCAGTCCCCTTTCTGTAGGTGCCGATTTTTCTGTGCATGCGCTGCATCTTGGGCAGCAGCGAATGTGCAAAGTGCCCCGAATGGCAATTGAGATTTTTACGGGTGTACAAGAAGATTGGATTGGGGAGAAGAGGTGGAAAGTTGGAAAGTTGTGTGTACTATGGCTGCGGGCTGTGCAACCATTACTGAGCCAGGCCCCCAGTCAGTGCGGCGTTGGTCGGAGGTGTGACGCCAATTATCGACGCCGCAATCCTCCGGCGAAGCAGGCATTGCATGAAAGAGTTTCAGCCTGATGTGCGTCGTGGGGGCCAAGTCATAAAAAAAGCTGGAGTTGCTGCCTAGATGGGTAAGTTGCATGTCAGATCACATGCTTTCGCGTTGCGCCTTCCCGACTCGCTTGTGGCGCGACACGTCAAACTCCACAAGCCCGATTAAATCTTTCATACCTAGCCAGTTCCCAGGCTATGATCAACGTGCGACTGCTTCCATAATGTGTACCCTTCCTCAGAATGTCTGCAACTGCCCTTCGCCGGACTCCAAACGCTTCGAATGGCGTCCCATTCACTCAAAACACCGCACCCGTTGTCGAATTTCGATGTCTTTATACCCACGATGTCCGCCGAAAGTCCAAGAGATGGCAGGACGGCTTTGTCAAATACCACACCTTCAACAAGCGCATCATGGTGTATGATGTTCCGCGGAATTTCATTGGCGATATGCACTGGAAAGACCAGGCTGAACTTCAAGAAGGCGATGAAATTGCACTGGAGTGTGCAATTCTGGTCCAGGTCAATGAGCAGGTTGATCGCACAGAAACCGACTTGACCCCATTATTGAAGAAAAAGGACAAAAAACCTTTACAAAAGGCTGGGAACATACAAAACAGTATTGGAAATTCCAGAGCCTTGCCAAGGGCCGGGCAAGCCGTTCAATCTCAAACTCGGCACAAATCTCTCCACGCGCTTTTAGGCGAGCCCAGAGGACCTCATGGCAAAGCCATACTATCTACTCGATCTCCTTACGATATAAGGTCATCTGGTGCCGAGAACGATTGGCCGGATAATCCCAGCCCGAAGCGAAGAAAAATCAATGCCTCCATTGATAGACAGCAGGGCCTGGGTGCTCCCCGAAAAAGCAGAAATGAGACCAAGCCAGCTCCTCTTTGGCAGGCGATGTCAAAGGCGCAGAATGTGATTGAAATCTCATCTGATCCCGAAAATCCATGCTCAGATGGTTGGGAGCCTGGCCCAACTATGCCTCCATCACCACCGCCAGACAAGAAGAAATCGAAACTCCAGTCTTTACGTCAAAACTTGTCTGCCCGGCAAAACTCAGTATCTACCGTTGTTCGGACCGCTCATGAAGATGTTTCCAAAAATAAAGCTTTCGCCCGTCCTTCTTCTCCCCCCGTAAGCACCAGCAATAGGACGGATAATGTCCACCGGCGGTTAGCATCTCCTGAAACTGTGATCACGCGAGATCAAGATGACTTAATACGCGAAGAACCTCTGGGAAAACCGCTCAAATTTGCCAAGAAAGCCTCTCGGAACAAGCTGATGTGTCAGGCTGTACCTAAGAAGAGACCACCGGCCAATGTAGGCGTTAGCGATATGAATCATAATATCAATCATTCCGCAACAGACAACAGCGTTACAACTGGAGCTAGCTATCAAAGGCAAGACCCTGCCACCAAAAAGACAGATCGAGATCGTCTCCAGGAACGGATAGCCTTGATCGGCAAGAAAAAGCCTCGTCAACACACCCAATCGTCATCCAATTTTCACCCTGTTCCTACTAAAGAACCCTATCAAGCTAACATTGATAACACTTCTGACACGAGCATCATACCATCTCTTCCTACTGACACCTTCGACGTGTCTCTCACCCCGGTCAACCAGCAAGCTGCTCTTGTTCCCGATCCTGATCGCTCTTCGCCGCATCATAGTTCAAAGAATTCCGGGGAATTGGGTAATGGGGTAGATGGAAAGACTGGATATGGGCAGGATAAGGCAAAGGCAGCGGTGACGAATGGAAAATTGGGGCCGTGGAGCAGAGAGGCGGCAGATCTTTTCGACTGGAGGCCGCCGGGTAGAGGTGGGAAAGAGAACAGTGACAGAATTGATGTCATTGGGGATGGATGATAGAGACATTTGGCATTGAGCATCGTGAAGAGATGTGAAGATAGATAGTATTTTTAAAAATACTAAAGTTCGGAACTGACGCAAATGTCCGTTAAGAAGGCCTAAGACCTACCTGCCCATTCGCAGATCACTTCACATTGTGATCGCATCTCAGCTAGTAGCATGTTGGCATGATCGTGCTGAATGACGTGCGGTGTCACTCTACCTAGCTGCGACCGATCCAAAAAAGCCCAGCCACTCACCAAGAATCTCAGACGCATCGCGACTCAACTCGAAATCAACAAGACCTGGAAACCGGACCATTCATATCTCAATCAACACATCTATCCGACCCTTATCAAATAATAGTCTTCCTCCCCTCAGCTTAAACTACTTGTCTCTAACAAATCCAATCCGCGTCTGACCGAATACTTTGGAGATCCTATAGAATTTACTCATTAGCTGAGATGGGCTGAGCCTAAGATGCCTATGAAGGAAATGAACGTTCTTGTCTAAACACTTCTCAAATTCGCCGGAGCAAAATAAGGGTATCGCTTTACAGTCTCGAAGAAGACAGCGTGGAAAAAGCCTGTGTGAAGCTTTTCGTGACTACCACCGTGCCAAGTCTGTCTATAAAATCCACCGTTTGACCAGTCATCTTCCCGATTCATGTAATTGATGAGGAGCAAAGCTGGAGCCCAACTGAAATAATGTTGCCGCGGTACACAACTTCTTGTATGAGACCTCCCTCAGCCGGGCTAGATCACTGTTGTAGGATTAGTGTCGGCTTTTAGCGCTGCGACATCGATAGCGCAGAGCTTGGGCGCGCAGATTGTGTCTGAACAAATGGTTCGAGCACTCTGCTCAATACACTAAGCTAACACTGGAGCTACTCATGGTTTCCTCAGGTTAGAGCTGCCTTCGCAGGGCTGTCTGCTCAAGCGTCACTTGTACGATTGATATAGCAATGGCGATCTATAGTATCGCTTCACCTCTTAGATCAAGGTGATTACTTGCACGACAAGGCATCGCAAATGACAAAACACAAGGGAGCAGTCTCAGAATGATGTCCGCGTCCAATGAACGGTGTTACAAACTCTCAACCAGCCGACTATGGATAGCGCAGGAAATAACAGAATCCTCAGGGAAGCACTCAATGCCTTTCTATCTTCAGCCTCAGCGCAAGAGCGTGCGGAATACTCTTTATGTACCTCAGCTGCTCATCTCATCGATTCCACAGCTCAAATGGCAATCATATCCAGGGACAAGATTCATGGCCATATATTTTTGAAGCATATAAAGTCGCTCGCAGACAAGCTCGCACCATACATTGACGTGTTGGACATTCTAGTGCAGTCTCACCCGGAATACGCCGCGTTCGTGTGGGGTGCGATACGGTTTGTCCTTAAGGTGAGCATTCCTTTACTTGTCAGACATGTGTTGAGAAGCGACTCGCTCACCGATAGTGCGTTAGATTGCAAGCAATTATGGCACATTCTTTGGGAGCCTTGCGAGGACTTTGGGACAGATTGGAGAAAAGCTCCCTCACTACGAAGAAATTGCGGAGCTGTGCAAGGTCTGGCGATCTCCGCGACTCGAAACGTCGCTTTGCAATGTCTATCTATATATTCTCGAGTTTCTCAGTGGTCTCGCAAGGATCTTCCGAAAAAAAGACGGAGGTCAGTGAAATCAACGCTACATCAGCCTCATGGACTGCTAATTATACTAGATGTTAGGCGGGGCATCAAAATTATGGCTGATCTGTGCTGGAAGCCTTTTGATGCTCGGTTCAATGACGTTCTCGCGGAAATTGATTTTCATAGCGACCTAGTCAGAACAAGCATGTCAATATCGCACGCGCGTTTCGATCAAGAGGGGCAACAAGCGCAGGTTGAAGAGCGTTTGAAGGCCCACGAAGAGAGAAAGCTCAGTGCAACGGCGAGGACAATGCTCGGCGAAGTGCACACAAAATCCACCCGCGCATTGCAGCTGTTAGAGAAACAAGAAGAAGGTACACAGCCTTTCACAAATAAATCTCATCTCGAACCATGTTGATCGTTCTCCATCTACAGAAAGGGCCATAGATCACGTCAAGCTGTGGCTTGACGCTCCGCATTTCATCATTGAATTCGAGAGTGCTAAGAACGCGAGAGAAAATGGAACCGCCACATGGGTCTTTGAAGAGCCAAAGTTCCAAACGTGGCTCCATCGAGAATCAGCAGATTATGCTCAATGTGCAGAAGGCCTGTTCAATCACAACAGTCTGTGGGTAAAAGGCATGTGATCACATTTTCCTGGTGTTGATGATCTATTATCTGACATATTCGAAGGCCATCCTGGATTCGGTAAGACTGTTTTGGCTGCTGCAGTAATCGAGAAGCTTACCGTTATGAATACGGAATTGCTTGACTGGAACGCATCCGCGCCTGTATTATACTTCTTCTTCAACGCCGCAAACCCTACGTTACGCGATGCCCATTCCGCCTACCGAGCGGTGCTGGCACAGTTGCTGCATGCATGCTGCAACGACAGGAGTATCATTGACAGAATGGTATTCGCGAGCAAAATCGCACCAGGTAATGCGAGTTCGGCCTCCAAACAGCAACTTCTCGACTTAATAAGTATTTGCACGCAAGACGTAAGCAGGTGTACGCTGATTTTCGATGGTATTGACGAGTGTATTGAAGCGGAAACACTAATAAAAGATCTTGTCGGAGTACTGCGACACACTCCTGTCAAGCTCCTTCTCTTCAGCCGACCAAATGTTTCCGCCATCTTCACTTCTATTGCCCCTACGCAGACCATCGAGGTGGGACGGTCTACTGCAGCCGATATCAAGGTTTACTTATCGGTAAGATTAGAGGAGCTCAGGATGACACGCAAAATTCCTTCAGACCAAAACAAGGAAGACCTTGTGAACTGCCTGGTCAGAGGAGCGGATGGGATGTTCCTATGGGCCCGTCTGATGATAACATATCTCAAATCACCCGCTTTTACGCCTCGTCGCAGGGTGCAGACTATCTTGAATATCTCCTTTCCTGAAGGACTGGCGGCAATGTATGACCGTATCTTCGAGCTTATCGGGAAACGCGGCGATGTCGAACGGACTCTCGCAAGTGACATTCTCATGTGGATACGGTATGCAATGCGACCTCTGACCATTCGAGAACTCGAGACCGCGGTCATCTCTCGAGATCCATCGGAACCCCATGACCCAGAAGATTCATACGATGACTTCGTTCAGACCGCGATCCTTTTGTGTGAGGGTCTGGTAGAGACCGTTCAGACGTACAGCACGCTCCACGACTCATCCGTCACTACATTCCGATTCATTCATAACTCTCTCCGGGACTACCTCGGAAAGAATCAGCAGAGGCGCAGTGAGAACGGCTCTGATCGGTCTTCATTGAGCATGAGGCCACAGTGCTCACACCACCGAATTCTTGAGTCCTGTTTACGGCACCTCATATACTACACTCCAGCCGGCCCATTGAGTGGAGATGTGGCACTCGACAGCTCTGTGGCGCAGCTTGATCAGGCCTTCCCGCTCTCTAGATATTCAGCAATACACTGGGTTAGCCATTTATGCGAGATAGATCTTGTTCCTTCCAATTCAGGCCTCAGCACGGACGTGAAAACAGATATAAATGAGGCCGACAACCTGAAGCACATTTCTGGATTTCTTGGTCAAAGCAAAGTACTCAGGGCGTGGATTGAAGTATGTTACATTTGCCAAAGTCGGTTTGACGTGCTTGCTTCCGTCGTTCCGATCGATAAATTGCGTGCATTGGCTACGCAAGCTCCGAATCTCGACAAATACAAGGGTGCAAAACATGACGAAATATTGCGAATCTGCGAAGACCTCAAAGAATTTGTGCAATACCTGAATGCTCTGGAGCGCGATTGGGGTACGAAACTGAGGCAAAGCCCTGTACGAGTCTGGCACGAGGTTACGGCATTCACTGCCAGCCGCTTTCTTGGCCAATGCGAAATAATGCAAGTCGAATCCTTCGGATCGGCGCCGCCTTCAAAGTCGAGCACGAGCGCCACACCACTTTGCAAGGTCTCAGAGGTTAATTCAAACACCACAAAGCTTTCGACTTTGACAATTTGGCCATCCGCGTAAGTTCCATCCACCAATCTCTTCTTTTGCTACGTTGCTGCGCACAGCCGCCTCTTGAATATCCGGAGACCCTCATTGGTTTCATGGTAAAAAATAGCCGTGCGCGGCAGCCTAGCAAGGGAATGGATCAATGAACTCTGCTAAACACAGACAGAAAATATGAGGCATCGGCCAAGACGTCCTTCCCCAGTACACTTCACAAGCTCTATGCAGTCTGCCAGGGTTGGATTGGCTTATATGAGATTTGGAATATTGACACTGCTTCAATTTGCCTGCTTCGGCTGGAAGTTCCAATCGAAGCAAACGAGGTCTTGCTCCAAATGAGACATTCGCTATCATCGTTATACTCCACCGATACAGCAAGACAGTCCTGGTCACTCCAGTTCCCGACTGCTTTATGTGCTGACGCACAAATGTTTTGCATTTTGCGAACAGTCTATTCGGTTGCTAATCGCGACACAGTACAAATCAAACGATTCCCATTGCCGATAGATAAATACCTAAAAGACTCTTGGCTTAATGACAAGCATCATTATTATCAGTTCTTGGAAGCGCTTCGGGCTTGCAATGAAGCAGGGCCACGACCATTCCGGGTGTTCGAGAGGCCGGCCAACTTCTCCTATCACATCATTTTCAGTCCGATTGGTCGATTCATTATTTACATGGATTGTACTGGCGCCAAAGAGAGCAACTTCGTCGCTTTTATGGCTCAGGATCAAGAGACACTGGAGATAACGTACGCCGCTGGGCTTGTTCGGCCACGATTGTTCTCGGAACGTTACGCGAATGGACCGTGGCCTAGGATAGTTTTCCATCCCAAAAAGCCAATAGCAATCTTTTCTCATTCTAGAGACATCATTTCATGGGTCCTTCAAAAGAGTCAGTCCTGCTCCCTATTCCCCTGTCGCCAATCTTAAGATATGCTGGATCAGACTATGGCCGCATTTTCTTTAAATGAGCATGTCGACGAATTTGGAAACGTTGACGTAACTACGCTTCAGTCGCAATCGCCCTTGTCACGGAAACATTTTTAAACTTTGCTAAACGCATACAGGCCACCCTAAGACTGGCAGCGGAACGCTCTTCGTAGAAACGTTAGAGCAGACTGTGGATGAGGTTAATTTCTCTAGCTGCGGCAACTATTTGATCGTCAAACATCCATCGTCATTACATCCCACGGTCCAGCCACTACGGCAAATCATTCAAGATTCAGTGAACGACAACAGAGCAGCCAGTGGACCTACAGCAAGCTCATCTAAAGAGAGCATGTCAAAGGGACCTAACGCTCTCACCGTCTCCTCAACCCGTGCTTTGGTCCAGCCAGTTATCGACGTGCGCGAGGACGGCGCCACCCAAGGAGTCGCACCGCAACAGTCGCGTTCCAACGAAGTATACCTAACCCTATGGGAAAGCAACCAAACTGGCTCTCGTCAAGAAAGAATCTCGATGACTGGATTGCCTGCATGGCAGGACGTCGAAAGCATCCGCTCTTCGTTGCGTTTGCCAAGGACGAAAGACGAAATGATCACCATCATCCTCAACAAGAGCGCTAAGCCACACAATGACATCGCCGTTCCCCCGTCCGAGAAGTTCCCGGCTCTGGTTCGAAGGGATCCCGCTTCGTTGAAAAGACCGCAGGTGTTGATCGAGGGCTCTTACAACGCGAAGGAGGAGGATGAGCACGCTCATACGCGACGGAAAGCGAATTAGACTGAAACTGGGAAGTACTCTGGAGTCCGCGACAGATAGGGCAAAGGTGCATCGAGCCAGGAGGAACTTCGGACCGTGAGAGCAGCTTGTACAAAGAAGTGAAGACCTGGATTGTCCATTTTAAGATCGATCCACTGTATCAAAGGATACTGCTGATGTTGTCTTGATCTCTCAAGCCACAGTTATGTCTTGTCTCAATGTTCACCCGTGCATCGCCAGATTTTGTTGACCCAGTGGGCTCATTGGTACACTTGGTACACCTAGACAAAAGTGTGGACTCTAAGATGAAGCGGTTTGTTTCTGTAAGCTTCTGTTCATAATCAAGGCTTATGGACTCGGAGGTCCTCATCTGTGTAATCCTTTATCAAGTATCGACTCTCAAATCTAAGCTGTTTATTTATTTATTTATTTTTTTCCGATTTGTCTATACAGAATGTGCAAACTCCCAGGCCAGAAGGGATTTTTATCTCCATATGCTACCCTCCATTAGGGGTCGCAACAGGATGGGAATTTCCCATCCTAATTCCTACCTAGATTAAGATGAATTCGAAGATGTTTTATTAATGTCACAGGTCGAACCTACTGCGCTAGACTAGCAGCAGTCTCGAGGAAGACGGCGTGGAAAGGCTCGTTTGGAGCATATTGTGACTGCCACCGTTGCAAATCTTTAAAGTTCACCATTTGACCAGTCATCTTCGCGCTTCGAGTGATTGATGGGAAGCGAAGTTGGAGCCCAGCTGAAACACGATAGTTGCCGCGGTATGAACAAAACAACTTCCCGTTTGATCTCTCACTGAGCCGAACCTACCAACCACTCCATATGCAAGCCTTGATGCTGTCCCAACAAATTGGAATCCTCCTCCTAGTAACAACATTCTTACTAATCTCTCATCGGTGCGTTAGCCCGAGCGCTGAAAGGAACTCCTTTATCCCGTTAGAAGGGCCTCGACCCGTTCGGAGGAGGTTGGATGGCAATCTCCAGATGCATCATCGCGCAAAATGTGGTAGATTTTTTATGCTGATGTAGAACAATATTTTAGGAATTTTTTCACCGTCCAAACCTTTGAGAACTGGTCAATTTTCTTGAAGATCATGAAGATCTTGTTTCATTATATACTTTCGGTTTTTTTTAGCATTTTCAGTGAATGCTTTGAGTATTATTCCTTCACTCTTCAGTTCTAAGAGGCAAGACAACCCTTCAAAGAAGCCTGTTAAAAGACCATATACATGGCGTGCCATTAATCGATGCCCACAACAAGAAACAGGGTATATCCCTGCAAATGCTACAGTATTTAGAGGATCAGGACGCGTGCCCCTTTGACCACAGGCTTGGTAGCTTGAATGTGGTGTTAGCAGCGAAGATGATGAAAAATTTGACAACTGATTTACGTATGATAGCGGGCAGTGCAATGAGCAGGAAATCGCTTTCGACGACACTCCAACCTTCTCCTGAAGTCCTCAGGCCGTTTGCGTGACTGATCCGCCACTTGAAACGTCCAGACGATTGCCATCACAATTGACATGCAATGTTACAATCTCGCCAACTTGGTATCTAGCAGATAGCCGCTTCGCATACGTCCAAGTCATTACTACAAAACATCTGGATCGCAGCACCTTTTATTGGGCCGATTATATGGATATTCAAGTTCGAAACGGAAGTGGAGTCATAATTGGATTTGGTTCATGTCCCGATTGTTCAAGTCGCTGGGTTAAATTGGAGAATACAGCATACGTCTCTGCTCAAGTAATCTTATACGCGCGAAACCCAGAGGACGTTGTCGATGTTTATGCGTACTTCGCTGGTCCCAGGTGAATAGCTGCTTTCTTTATGACTTTTGGGAGGATAAGACAACGTAATCATCGACAATCTTTAAGAAGAACATACCAGAAATATTTGAAAAAATTTAGGTTGAGGGGAAGAAATATTAATCTGCTCTCGTAACGCTGTGTACTAGGGAATTAGGTGCCCGTTTCGGCTCAAGTCGCCGCTGCTTTAGCTCTCCTAAGCGGTCAAAATCGGGACGGGAGCAACGGCGCCTAAATTTAGCGTGAACCAGATCAGTTTCGACAAAAATCGAAAACAGTTCTGGGCACGCGCCAGTACAATACCGTATGCTTATGATCAATTTTTGCTCATGATTATCTACAAAATAAAACAGACAACTACTGAATCCTACCTACGTAGGCGTTTTAGTGACAACACTTTGGCATTTATAAACAAATCTTCTAGCAGCTAGATAAATAGTGCTGCGATTGTACGACGATGGCACTTTTGTGCTTAAATTCTAATTCAGTAAAGCGTCTCCAAAGCCCTGGTTTGTTCTCGTCTCATTTGTAAAGAAGTTCGGCTGCCTCAGCCACACAAAATTCCATTCAATCCCGCTAATTAGTCCCCGATGTCCGAGGATTAGGTGCAGCTCTGCTTAAACAGTCTCCAAAACCCAAGAAAGCCGCTATTTTATTTTGTACACTTAGACATCAGGGACCTCTCGACCCAATCCGCACTAGGAGTCTCCACCACCATTCGCCCGGCCCGAGCATTCGCCCACCCAATTTGACTCTCACCACCACGCGTTCGAATCTAATTATCTCAATAATAACAACGAATAATAAAATCGGATCTGAATTTTTAATAATTCTGAATTATATATTAAAATTAAATTATTAATTTTAATTTAAATAATATTATGATTTTTTTTATGATCATCGTAAATGATTTATATAAGAATTTATTTTCGTTTCATTCAATATCTTTATATTCATATATATAATATTTTAAATTTATTCAATTATATTTTATTATTTTTATTATTTTAATTTTTTTTAATGAATTTAAAAAATGAATTATTTATTTATTATTCATTATTTTTTAATCTTTTATTTTTATTATTTTTAAATAATTCATTTTTTTTTATATTATTATTGAATTTTTTATCGGATATATTTTTATTCTATTTTTTATTCTATTTTCATTTATTTATCAATTTATTATTGAATTTTTTGAATTTTTTTTATTCTTTTTTTATTCATTCAATTTTCTTTTATTATTATTATAATTTACGGATTTGTATTATTTTAATAAAATTATAAAATTTTATTTCATCAAATTCTGAAAATATATTAAATTATTTTTTTTATTTTATATATTTTTTTTGAATTTTGATTATTTTTTTAAAATTCAAATTTTTTATTTTTAAAAAATAAATTTATATATTCTGATAGAATAATTTAATATATCATTTATTTATTTTTATTTATTATAATAAATCCAATTTAATATTAATTCATTTACGAAATTATTTTAAATATTTAAAATTAATATTAATTAAAATATCTGAATTAATAAATTATTCTAAATATTATTAAAAAATTTATATATTAATTTAATCAAATATAATTAAAAAATTGAATAATTAAAAGTTTATTTTAAATTATTTATTAATAATATTTTTTGATATAAATATTAATTTATATATTTTTTAAAATAACGTGGTTTACCACTCAGCCGGTCATATCAGTCAGTCGGTCACTTTCCGCATCAGATACCCCATCAATATTAATACATATAATAACAATTTGAAAATTTATTTATTTTTCATCGGATTCTGATTCAATATTTATTTTTTCAATTTTATTATAAATATGTATATTATATCCAATTATATTATAATTATCATATTATTATAAAATCGTTATCGTCTTTTTTGATGGATTATTATTTTCGTTTTTATCAGATATATACTATTTTTTCAAATTCTTTTTAGTCAATAATTTTATAAAATCATTTATATTAAATATTTCTTCAAATTATATACATGATTTTTTGACCTTCTGATATTTTATAAATATCATATTTACGTTTTCAAAAATATGTATTCGTTCAATTAAAAAAATAATTGAATATATCATTATTTATATATCTTTCATCATTTAATTTATAATTTCAATAATTGATATTAGAAAATTTCTTTGATGAATAAAAATTCATTTTTTAATAAAATTGGATTATTTAATTATTTATTAAAAATTGGAAAAGATTTATAATTCTTATTCATAAATGATTAATAGATGATTATCTGATAATATAAATATTTTTAAATGAATATCTAATTTAAAAATCATAAAATCTGAATTCCAAAATATAATTTTAATTTTTTTAAATTTAGATTTGATATTTAATTCCGTAAAAATTTTAAAATAGACGAATTTAATAATATAATTAATCATAATTTTGATTAATAAATTGATTTTATCATTATATATATATTTTAAAAATGAATATAATACGATATCTAATGATTAAAATAAATAAAATAAATATATAAATATTTTAATTAAAATAATTTTATTTTTATCATAAAATTTATTAAATTCGATTGATAAATGATTTTCGTATTTATTAATAATTAATAATTGATATATATTTTTTGAATAATTTTTTATATATTTATCAAAATATTAAATTCAATCTAAATTTATTTTATTATTAATTTATTTATTAAAAATAGATTTAATAATTTAATTATCGAAAAATTCTGATTTTATAATCCAATTCGTGAAATGATAAATATTTTAAATGATAATAAAAAATAGAATATATCAATTTTTAATATTAATATATTTAATAATTATAATTTATTTCTGATTATTAGATTATATAAATTTGATTTTATCATATTTTTTAATATATATTATTATTATTAATATGATTATTATATCTATTATAAAATTTATTTTATCAAAATTATAAATATTCTTTTTATATATCTCATATTTATTTATTATATTATATAATAATTCAAATCAATCTGAAATAATTTTTGAATTTTTTTATAATATTTTTTGATAATTATATAAATGATTGAATTTGATTTTAAAATCTGATTATATATCGATAAATCATTTTATTCAATATCTGTTAATTAATTTATTTTTACGCGATTTTAATAAAAGATTGGTCATATTTTTTATATTAAAAAGATATAATAAGAATTCTTTTAAATTTTGATTAAATATATATTTAATTAACGATTATTTTTCAAATTGATCCAATTTATGATATTATGATTGAATTGATATACATTATTATCAGTTATTTATTCTATTATTTAATGAATTCTATAAAATATTATAATATTTCACAATTATATATTGATTTAAATTTTTATTTTGAAATTTTACAGATTAAATTACATTAATAATAAGAATAATATTTTCTTTTTTAACATAAATTGATATAATCGTTAAAAAATTAGAACGCGACAAAAGTTTAAGTGGTTTTCTGGTGCGGAAAGTGACCGACTGACTGATATGACCGGCTGAGTGGTAAACCACGTTAATTAAAAAAAATCATTTTTTATAAAATTTAATAGAATTTATATATATTAAATTCAAATATCCAATTTTATAAAATAATATTTAATTAATGATTTAAATAAATTTACGTTCAATAATTAAAAATAATAAATAAAATAAAAAAAATAAATAATAATTAAAATTCATTAATTATAATAATAATTAAAAAAATTCATAATAAAATAAAATTCATAATCATTAATTATAAATAATTTTTATTTGAAATTATCATTTATTATATTTTTGATATTTTTATTAAATATTTTTATTAATTAATTAAATCCAATTTTATCATTCATTTAATTTATTAAAAAAATAAAAAATTATATTTATAAAAATCAGAATTTATATTTTAAAATCACGAATTTTGAATAGAATTGAATTAATCATTATAAATTATGAATAGAAATAAAATCTCATCAATTATAAAAATAATAATAAAAATAATAATCTATTTATAAAAATCATTTATATTTAATTTAACGTATTCCACAAGCGAGTGGAACATATAAGCGAATGGAATACGAATACCAAAAATTTATTCCATTCATTTCAATATATAATATTTCAATCTAATAATATATATTTAATTCACAAAAAAATTCGAATATAATTTATAATTCAGATTATTCAAAAAGATTAATTTGATATAAAAAAAGACGTGATTATGATTTTCAATATTTATCATATAATTATATATTAAAAATATTTTAGAATTAAATTAAAAAAGAAAATTCAATTAAAATCTTTGAAATTTATAAAAATAGAAGAAAATACGATTATATATTATATATTCGATTTTGATATATAAGAATATTTTTTTATTTATATCCGAATTCGAAATATTATAAATTTATTATTTATTTTATGAAATGAAAAAAAGATTAACGTGGTTACCAAGCGAGTCGGACACCCAAGCGAGTCGGACACTTTCCGCGACTCTTACAACAAAACCCGACCATATATCAATCACAACAATCAAAATTCATATAGATTAATCAGAATTCTCTTTAGAAAAGGTTATTACAATTTCCTGACAGATTCGCGTATTGTGCCTAGATTTGCCGCATTACCCACATCATTTTTTTCGTATTTTTATTTTCATTCACTGACCGCTATTTTTAAATAATTCACCTTTTACTGGCCGTATAATACTTTTCTGATTTATTAAATTCTGATTATTTTGAAAGAAAAATGATTCTTCTTTCTTTAATCGGTTTTTTGGAATTCTCCGGCGTTTATTAAGAATCTCATTCGCTTTACAAAATGATGAAATCTCTTCTTTCAGAAGAATAATCTGATACATAATTTGTTATATATCTTTGGCAATTTAATCAATTCCAATAAAAATTGATATTAACGAATTATTATAATATTATATAATTCAATTTTTAATAAATTCAGATTATAAAATTATTTCGGTAGAATTTTGTGACGTTTTTGATTTTTATAAAAATAATAATTCTGATAAGAATTCTGGAAATATAAAAATGTGTAATTTAATATCAAATCGAAAAATTACATTTTCTGGGTCATAAAAAATAAAATCTATTTTTTTAAAATCTGTTTGAATATTTTTTATAATAAAAGTCTTCTTGAATGCGGCTATAAATGCTGGAAAGAATTCGGCCTTGGTGATATATATAATATGCGCCCGAATAAAATCCTCGATTTGACGTCCGTACACTCTTTTCAATGGATTAAAACATCCAACATCAAATGGCTGAAATATATGAGATGAATGAGGAGACATATAAAATATTAGAATCTTGTTTTCTTTATAATAGAATTCAAAATCGATTGAATGATGATTTTCGTGTCCATCTAGAATCAGAAGCCGATATTGTCCAATAATACGCAATTTTGTGTATTTATCAAAATATTTTATCCATTCTAGATTAATTTCATTTATTATCCAATCATTATTATTTAAAAAAACGATCCAATCTGGTGGAATTATACGATTTTTATATCAATTGATAAAGTGATTTTTGCCCGTAATTATTAAAAATGGTGGAATCGTCTAATTTTGAGAATTAATTCTCTGAATCATTATAGCCCATTTTTGATTATCAGATTGAACTAGTTTAAATTTTCCATATTAATCTACATACGTAATTATTATGACGGAGAAGATAATGCCTATCATAAAACCAATCTCGTTAAAATTAAAGATATCAGTTATAACGTATTCCACAAGCGAGCGGAACATACAAGCGAGTGGAACACGAACACCAAAAATTTACCCCACTTATTTC
>JAGEMR010000158.1:0-63737 GCA_021030915.1 Astrothelium macrocarpum | reverse complement strand
AACAACAATTTGAAAATTTATTTATTTTTCATCAGATTCTGATTCAGTATTTATTTTTTCAATTTTATTATAAATATGTGTATTGTGCCCAATTATGCCGTAATTATCATATTATCGTAAAATTGTTATCGTCTTTTTTGATGGATTATTATTTTCGTCTTTATCAGATATATACCGTTTTTTCGAATTTTTTTTAATCAGTAATTTTATAGAATCATTTATATTAAATATTTCTTTAAATTATATATGTGATTTTTTGGCCTTCTGATGTTTTATAAGTGCCATATTTGCGTTTTTAAGAATACGTATTCGTTTAGTCAAAAAGATAATTGAATACGCCATTATCTGCGTATTCTTCGTCATTTAATTTACAATTTTAATAATTAATATTGGAAAATTTTTTTGATAAATAAAAATTCGTTTTTTAATGAAATTGGATTATTTGATTATTTATTAAAAATTGGAAAAGATTTGCGATTTTCATTTATGAATGATTAATGAATGATTATCTGATGATATAAATATTCTTAAATAAATATCTAATTTGAAAATTATAAAATCTGAATTTCAAAATATAATTCCAATTTTTTTAAATTCAGATTTAATATTTGATTCTGTAAAAATTTTGAAATAGGCGGATTTAAATACGACGAAAAATTCGGATTTAATGATATAATTAATCGTAATTTTGATTAATAGATTGATTTCATTATTATATATGCGTTTTAAAAATAAATATAATACGATATTCAATAATTAAAATAAATGAAATAAATATATAAATATATTAATTGGAATAATTTTATTTTTATCATAAAATTTATTGAATTTGATTGATAAATGGCTTTTATATCTATCAATAATTAATAATCAATATATATTTTTTGAATATTTTTTTATATATTTATTAAAATATTAAATTTAATTCAAATTTATTTTATTATCAGTCCATTTATTAAAAATAGATTTGATAATCCAATTATCGGAAAATTCTGATTTTATAATCCAATTTATAAAATGATAGACGTTTTAAATAATGATAAAAAACAGAATATATTAATTTTTAATATTAATATATTTAATAATTATAATCCATTTCCGATTATTAAATTATATAAATTTGATTTTATTATATCTTTTAATATATATTATTATTATTGATACGGTTATTATATTTATTATGAAATCTATTTTATCGAAATTGTAAATATTTTTTTCATATATTTCATATTTATTTATTATATTATATAATAATTCAAATTAATCCGAAATAATTTTTGGATTTTTTTGTAATATTCTTTAATAATCATATGAATGATTGAATTTGATTTTGAAGTCTGATTATACATCGATAAATTGTCTTATTTAATATCTGTTAATTGATTTATTTCCGCGCGATTTTAATAAAAGATTGGTCATATCTTCTATATTAGAAAGGCATAATGGGAATCCTTTTTTAAATTTTGATCGAATATATATTTGATTAGCGATTATTCTTTAAATTGATCCAATTTATGATATTATGGTTGAATTGACGTGTATTATTATCAGTTATTTATTCTATCATTTAATGAATTCTGTGGAATATTATAATATTTTATAATTACGCATTGATTTAAATTTTTGTCTTAAAATTTTGTAGACTGAATTGTATTAATAATAAGAATAATATTTTCTTTTTTAATATAAATTGATATAGTCGTTAAAAAGTTAGAATGCGATAAAAGTTTAAGTGATTTTCTGGTGCGGAAAGTGACCGACTGACTGATATGACCGGCTGAGTGGTAAACCACGTTATCAAAAATGTTATAAAAATTATGAAAAAATTGGATATAATATCAGAATATATGAAAATGATAAAAAAGAAAATTCTGAATTAGATGTAAATAATGTAAATAGAATTTTTGATAATAATGTTGAATAATTGGTAATTTTCTGATTGAAGTGGTAATTTTCTTGGTATTCGTGTTCTATTCGTTTGTATGTTCCACTCGCTTGTGGAATACGTTAATCATATTGTTATGATCCTATGTATCCTTGGGATCAAGTCTACTTGGGATCAAGGTGGCTTCTGAAGTGAGTCGGTAAAGGACTGAATTAGCAAGGAATAATGTTTTGGTAATTCAAAGTTCTACTGAAGACGCTATCAAAGACTAGCTTAGAGAATGGCTTTGAATACAACGAGATCTCAATTGTCCTTGTCGGATCCCTATATACTTGGATCGCTCACTGGCGCCGTGGTGACCCTCACGACCGCTGGGGTGAGCCTCACCGAAAGAAGGGTGATGCTCACGATCCCCCTGGTGAGCTCGCAGGCTTCTGGGTGAGCTACATGTAGCGGCCGTACCGATTGGTCGCTGTGTACCGGTGCTGCCGTGGTGCCTTAACACATATAATTAAATTAAATTAAATCAATTAAGTTAAATGACTTTATATTAAATTATTTAAAATTATTAAATAAATCTCTAAATTCTCACAGAGCTCAGGAAACATGCTTCATTCTCTGAAAACTCTAGGGCAGGACATGGAATCTGAGCTCGTGAGAACCCAGGGCATACCCTGAGAACCCAGGGTAGACTTCCAAAAAACGCCGATGTTAAAATAGAGCTTAGACTTAGATTTAGTCGATATTAATTCCTCGTAAATATCCCTTTATGTTAATTAGTATATAGTGACTAACTGCTTTCAAACTTATACTATTCATAATCGAAGAATGTTAGACTTCTAGTAAACCTTTTCTATATGTTTTATCAGGTCGTGGTGCTTTAACGTATGCGATTGCATCCCTCGTTTGCCTGAAGTTCTCGCACCCATAGCGGAATAGCTCGGCGAATGTTCCCTTCTTACAATCATTGCCGTCTTGATCCTCATCCCAAAGCTCTCCCAACTCCTTGTCGTGGGTTAAAGCCTTCCCACGAAAGACCTTTTGCATACTCGATCGGGACAGCAGACGCCAAACTAATCGCTCAGCATGTCCATAGTTTTCGCCTGTCGTGTTACCATCAACCGGCAGTGCGAAGAGATCAAACATCCTCTGGCCGCAACCTTTGAATCCTAGAGTTGTCTCAGCCCCCCAGGTCTCTTCCAACCCGTCCCAGAGGAGCACCTTGCTCGCCCAGTAGTCGACAGCACTAAAGCCATCACCCGCATCTTCGAGGAGGCAGAGGCGGTTCCAACACATGACCTGGGTGACGTATTCGTCCACGATTGCAGCATCTTGGCTAATACCCCACTGGAATTTCTGTGCTCGCTCGAGGTCCAATGGCTGCTCAGCGACAATCTTCACCAAGGGGTTTTTCATGAGGCCAGCGGAGTTGGTGTGGCCTTCCCACAGATGGCAGAAAAGTCTGTGCCTGATTAAAGTCATCGTCAGTGGAGACTTCCTTGATGTTGATTTACGGGAGAGCAATTACCATCGATGGATGAATGGGTTTGCCTTCCTGGCGGATACAAAGTGATTGCCAATATGAGTGCCATACACCCATGGAGCCGCGATCTCGTAGGGAGTGCTTGAGTCCTCCAGCTTCGCCCAACAAATGCGATCGATACTTCGAATTAACGGGATGCCCACGTCTAGGAAGACGCCCCCATGTGCATACAAGCAAGCCCCACGGAGCATATCGGCACTGTGGGGCCCTACGTAAGGGCCATCCATCTTTCCGCATACGATGGAATCTGGTAAAACCGCCTCAGGAACATATTTCAGAAAGTAGTTGTTCGAGTCTGTAGTGCTGTCCAGTACGCGAACAGTCCAACCATCATAGACGTGCATGCGGACCCAGGCACAGACGTTTCTCTGACACCATGGTGGCATAGAACGTATCCCCGAATGCCAGAAGGCCCAGATGTTCTTTTCCGATGTCACCGAGCGGAAGGTACTGAGGCTCTCGAGGATTTGTTCATCGCTTCGTTCATCTCGAGCCTCGACAAACGAAAGTTGGTCCCGGTATGCGGCAGGGATCTCAAATTTCTGAGGCGACATGAGAGTCAACAATTCAGCCACCGGCAGAGATCTCGGACCGGCAATGCAACGTGAGCTGAGTCAAGAGCATTGGCAACTTATGTAGGAATGTTCGCAAGCTCTTGTACTAAGAAGAAAAATATGCAGGAGAGTCTATTCCTGATGATCCTTCGGGTTACCCCTCCAAATGGCCCGTCATCTGCTGCAAGCAACGACTCAGCTCAAGACCGATAGTGCAGAAGACTCCTGCTCTTGTCCTCCGCTGCAGTCGGCATCCTAGCATCGACTGGAACAGCGCAGAAGGCTGCTTGTGCACCAAGTATTCGTGCCTTACTCCCATCTACGTCTGCCATTTGTTAAGACTCATGCGCTTGCTCATCGAGCCAAACAACCCAAAAAGATATCAATGCCTAAAACTGGCATTGGCAAGCGTAACTTAATATATAAGTTTTTGACAGCATTCCCTTTCTAAGGGTGCTCGCCCTCGAGCACAAACTTGAGACCTTATCATACTAAGCTACCTCCCAGCAGCGTATAACTACCCCGCCTAGCCTGCATAGCGGAGTTATCTTCTACCATTCAGGTAGTGCTTAGCTGAACCCAGGCATGCGATAGGGCCTCTCACCCGAGCTTTGACCAAAACCCCGCAGACTCTTGGGACCTAGGTAATATCGGGCCTAGGGGAGTTTCAGGCGTACTGTTAAGACTCATGCGCTTGCTCATCGAGCCAAACAACCCAAAAAGGTATCAATGCCTAAAACTGGCATTGGCAAGCGTAACTTAATATATAAGTCTTCGACACTGTAGTTTGGTTGTGGTCCCAGGCGGTCATGTCGACCGGCACTGCAACTACCCAGGATGTGCTCACCTCTAAATCGTTTGCAAGGCTTGCCATTTCTTTCACAGTCCTCATCGCCACCTCATACTTTGGACGCGTCTTGTATGATGCCTTCCTCGGCCCGCTCAGCAAATTTCCAGGCCCCAAACTTCGAGCAGTGAGCAAGGTCCCTGGGCTGTATACCACAATCACCGGCCGGGATGCCTTTGTCCGCTCAGAACTCCACGAGAAATATGGGCCCGTTGTTCGTGTCAATCCCACGGAGCTATCATTCAACGGCGGCGCCGAGGCTTGGGAAGCAATATACAGCTTTAAGAAGCCAAAGCCGGTTCGAGATCCCCAATTCTATGCTGTTGGCGTCAACGGCTGTCCAGATGTGGTCACCGCCGATGAGGAAAACCACTCAAGGCAACGGAAAATCCTGTCTACTGGTTTTAGCGACCAAGCGATTAAGGGGTACGAACCACTGTTGAAGTCATGGGCTCAGAAGATGATCACGGAGATGTCGGAGCTGGCTAGCAAGGGCGGCAAAGTCGATATGCTCAAGTATCTCAACTGCACCACGTTCGATATCATGGGTGAGTGGTATACGCTCGAAGAACAGGTCAGGTCACAGTCTCATTGTTTTCAGGGGACCTAGCGTTCGGCGAAGGCTTGGGAATGCTCGAAGACGGCGAGCTCTCGCCGTGGGTGCAAACTATCTTCGCTGGATTCAAAGCTGGGACGTTTTGGCGCTGTGTGATGCAGTACTCGGCGATTACTAGCTGGTTGGTCGGGAAGCTCCTTTTCAACAGCAAGCAGGTCCGTGTGAAGCAGTGGGAGAACTTCGAGTATTGTCAGAGTCGCATGGATAAAAGGCTTGCTCGCGAACCTGCGCATTCTGATCTCTGGTCGAGGATACTGTCCAAGTCCGATAGCGCTGAGAGTTTGAGTCGAGATGAATACCATTCGAATGCTGTCACGTTCATGGTGGCTGGTGAGCGGGCTCGAGTCCGGGCTGTGCGCTTTTCTTTACTTGCTGACCGCGTAGTACAGGGACCGAGACTACTGCTACGGCCCTCAGTGGTTTGATCTACTTTCTCCACCAGGCCGACAACAGGCATGCTCTGAACAAGCTGAAAGCAGAAGTCCGCGGCAAGTTTTCCAGCTTTGGAGACACCACCTTGGAGAGCCTGGCCCGTTTAGAGTACATGCACGCTATCATCCAGGAAGGACTCCGGATGTACCCACCCGTATGTTTTCTTAAACTCCAACAGCAGCGGGAATTGACCAAATGCCGTAGGCTCCGAGTCAACTTCCACGACGAACACCTTCCGGAGGTATGACAATCTACGGCCAATTCATACCGGGCAATATCACTGTCGACGTACATCCCTTGGCTACATTCACGTCGCCGACACACTTCAAGAACCCGCAGAAATTTCAACCAGAGCGGTGGCTTGGTGATCCTGAGTATAAGGATGATCATTTGGATGCAGTGGAGCCATTCTCGTATGGTCCTCAAAACTGTTTGGGCAAAGTCGGATAATAATCTACCTTTTGAGTATGGAAGCGTGCTGACATATATATCTAGAGCCTCGCCTGGCATGAAATGCGACTGCTCCTGGCAGCTCTCATCCTCAGCTTCGACGTTGAACTTGCAGCCGAAACCAAAGATTGGATCGATCAGAAGATCTACGTGTTGTGGGAGAAGAAGCCACTCATATGCGCACTGAGACGAGTCTCCAAATCTCCCTAGATAGGTCAAGAGTTTCCTTCGCGCTTTCGAATAAGCATCCTAGCACTGGGATCGGAAAGTCGAACGATCTCGTGCTTGATGTCTTGGGGTGGATCATCACCAGGAACGTACTCGAAGTCGTACTCCAAGAGTAAAATGCATAACGCAATCTTTATTTCATTCGAAGCAAAGAATCGACCTGGGCAGGCATGCTCGCCTTGTTCGGTCTCGTCAGCAATTGTAGTAAAAGTCTAGATGGGAAGCAACACTACCGAATCCAAAGCCCATTTGATCAGCCGAAGGAGTGCTGAATTGGTGTTGATTTTGTTCTCCTGGTCGTTCTCGTAGTTTTGCGAATCGCCTCATGTCGAACGTTTCGGCATTCGGGAAGTGCTCCGAAGAGTGAGCCCAGTCGTTCATGACCATCAATGTGCTACCCTTGGGAATCACAGTGCCGTCGGACAGTACGAGTGGAGCTCTAGCAAAGCGTAACATGGAGGCTAGAAAAAACGGATCAGTCCTTATTTCATGGGCAGAAGTGCGAGAATCCTTACTGGCGAGTAGGTCCCTCACTCTCTGACATTCCCTCATGAAGCTGTCCAGCAACCTCATATCCTGCAGTGCTTGCTTTGTCCATCCACTGTCGTCAAGAACGCGGCGGCAATCTTCCCGCAGTGGTTCGATCAGCTCTGGCATGTCACACAGCTGCAGCAAGCACATCGTCATCGTTTCGGAGCTCAGGTGAATAGCGGCGAGACTGAAAGAAAGCTGGGCAGCAGCGTAGTCTATTTTTCGCCCTCTTGCACATTCCACCATCCAGCCGATCGCATCAGAGGCTTTTGACGATCCCTCGCTCTCTGAAGAGCTAGCCTGCATCTGAGCTTTCCTCCGATCGACGACCGGCTGGATGAGTACCTGTGATCTCTTGTAATAATGCCTTGCTTGTGTGCAATTTTTGGAAAACCAATGGATGATAGGCCTAGCCAGTGCATGCTGTGAACGCAGCTCGCTAATGGCCTCGAAGCTGCTATAGGTGTAGTTCTTGGTGATATCTAGCCAGTCTTGGTTGCGGCAGAGCTCAAGCCCAAGGAAGACCCGAGAAGAGAGTCCTGCAACTAGCGATCAGTGGAATTGGGAGTAGAATGACGTGAGCATGTTCCGCACGAGCAATGATATCCTGGACGTCCGATTTGATTACATGAGTCTGCCATTCCTTACTTTCTCCAAAGATGTCGCGGTACGTCAACTGCGTCTCTTCGACCAGGCCTAGATCACGGAATCAGAGATCAGCACATTCAACCGAAGAGAAATGTATAAGCGTGGTATGAACGTTACCTGTGGTAATCAGACCCAAGCTTTGCGTAAGCTTCTTCCTAACAACTTCTTGGATGAAGGTATCATTTTCCAGAATTTCTCGAAATGGCTGGAGACCTGGATATGAGGTGAAACTGTCCCGAGCGTGGGCGTCGTTGAAGCTGAGGTTTGGATGGTTCTTGAGTTCTGTCGCAAATCGATTCGGGACTACTATCTTGAAGTTCGTCCCGGTCTGGACCTGGAAGCAGCTCCGGAACTTCTTGCCACGCTCAAGCAGTGCTCGGCCATTCTGTAAGTACTCGTTGCGATCAGCGGAGAGCACAGGTATTGTTGCGTAAGGTTTCTTGTTGTTCTGGCTGTGAAAGAGCCAGATCACGAGTATTGTTACTCCAAGAACAAGTGCGGCCCAGCCGGGCAAGAGGCCGTGATACTCCATAGCAGTGGTGCGGGAACAGATGGAGCTACTCGCGAGACACTGGTGGAGTGGCTTTTGGCGAGTCGAAGGATCGTACAAAGCTGAAACACGATGTCGGTGACGTCACATTTGGCGTCTTCTTCAATCGGAAGGATTGCGGCGCTCAGCTAATATGCGGTCTTCATGTATATTTACGAATGAGTTCTTTTAGGGTTCTGGGGTTTGAGCCTGCTAATTAGCTGTATTTAAAAAAGGTATGCTTCTCTCGCTTAGAGACTATAGTATAGTAGGGTCTACCACGGTCATCTTGCGCGCCCCATCATCTTGCGCGCGCTGTATATGCGCTCCACATGCGATTAACATACAATCAGTCTATATTTCATCATGATAAAAAATAATTTTTCAAAAAATCCAGAATACGAAATTTAAATATAATCTATATTTATTATATTTTCTGAAAATACATTTTTATTTATTATTGAAATTATATATATATTCAAAATTATTATATCAATATTTTGAAATAAATTTAATAATCGTATTTTATATATTAAAATTAAAAAAATATAATAATTATCAATAAAATCTGAAAAATCAATTTTAATTCATTAAATTAAATGATATATTATCGTAAAAATTTTTATTATATATTTATTATTGAATGAATTTATATAATTTCTATAAAAAAGGCGCATTTATTATATATCTTATTTATATTTCATATATATCTATTTTAAATCAATTAATATCAATTGAATTAATTATTTTATCAAATGATATTCTAAAATTCATAATATATATATTATTTAATTAAAATCTATTTATATGAATGATGTAATTAAAAAAAAGATGAATTATTAATTCGATATATTTGAAATATAATAAAAAAAATATAAATATAATATTATAAATATTTATAATATGAATAAATCAGAATTTGATATTAATAAAAAATAATCATTTAAAATATTAATTTATTTTGATATTAAAAAAAAATAGAAAATTATAATAAATAAATAAAAATGGATTATTATAATTGAATATATTAATATAATAAATAAAATAATTACACCTTTTTTGATTTTTAAAAATATATAATTAAATATATATTAATTTAATACAGATATTTCATCAAAATATCATTTTATAATTAATAAAAATGGCTGAATATTAAATAAATTAATATTAAAATGATTAATTAAAATTTTTGATTTTTTAATATGTGAATGATATATAAATCGCCGGTATTTATTTATCATAAACGGTCATAAAAATCATATTTAAATCAATTTTATCATATATTATATAAAAAAAAAAATTGATTTTATAATTATATCGTTATATTATTTATATATTCTTTGATTACTAAATATGGATATATTTTTTATATTTAAACGATTCTATATATATAAAATAATTATATTTTATTAATTTAATAAATAATATATATTTAAAATAAAATGGATCAAAATTTTCATTCAAATATATGATATAATTATATTAAGAAAAAATATTTATACCAATTTTCGAAATGTAGATATAATATTTTTAAATTATAAATGAATTTTGAATGAATTATTTATTATATAAAATATATTTAATATAAAAATTTTTATATTATTTAATTCAGCCAATTTAGATTTTTCATTATTTAAAAATTCTTTTTTAAAAATTATTAAATTTAATAAATCAAATAAAAATTTTATAAAAATTTTAAATAAAAATAATATAATTAATTTATTAATAAAACAATATATTAAATATATAATCTGATTATATAAATTATAAAATATTATAATCATAATTATGATAAAATAATTAATAAATCAATCAAAATTTTTTAATAAACGAAAATATAATATTGAAAATAAAAGAATTAAATTAAATAATATTAATATATATATAATTATGAATATATTATAAATTATATATATATCAGAAATAAAATTATATATAAAATACCGTCATGAATGATTAATTAAAATTATATTTAAAAAAAAAATTCAGAAAAAATAAATTATATATCTAATGATTCATCAAATAATTCAGTTTTAGATTTGGAAATATGATTATGAAATATATAAGATTTAAATGGTTATCATATATGGAGCGCATATACAGCGCGCGTAAGATGATGGGGCGCGCAAGATGACCGTGGTAGACCCTATATATTATTATAAAAATAAAATAACTAATAAATGTATTTTTAATTTATTTTTATTTTAATTTTAAATCATAAAATTGTTTTTCAATTAATAAAATTATTTTTTAGAATAAATCACTATTGGTTGAGGTATATCACTGTCAGGGCAGCTAGATGAACGTAATGTAATAGCTGCTGTCAGCTAACCCCTGCACCAGCACTGCCTCTACAAAAGAGACCAAATTGACAGTCCACCAGAATTCAACTTTGATTAGCTTATATAATTCTAACATTAATCCTCTCGTTTTCTAGAATCCGTCCCGAAGCCTCAGTTCTTTTGATGCCCATCCAGAGAACTGATCGATCCGGCCAGAAAACCTAGAATAAGACTAGCATCATATAAAAGGTCCTGAAAAAGAGCGCACCTTTTTCATCTCCCCAGTATCGTACGGCGATTGAGCAACCAGAATAGCCGTTTCAAAACGACGCTATAAACTGCATGGAAGCAAAGCAACTCTGTGCAGAGGATAGCGCTTCGAACGAGTTCCCGGCATTACCAGAACGAAATCTGGCAGCGGCAGGGAAATGGGCGAACCAGAGAAACGAATCCTACTAGACAATGGTTTTGGGCGTATTTCCTGGCCGCCCCAACCAACGTAGGGTGATGAAGTCGCCGGACAGGAAGCCAGAGTACGACGCTCCGTCCCGGACAAGAACACTCAGCTGACGACCGGGGCATGCTTGCCCATCCTTAAACTGGTAACACAACTTGGACTCGGTTTGAGGGCTGTCGCATGTTCTGCGGACACGCCGTTCCAGTGACCAACTCGGGATTTGCAACCCTGTCAGATGATGTCAAGAAGATTTGCTCAGGATATTGCATCAAATCGGGGTTTTGCATTGGCCGAACAAAAACAGTTTCACTGTTACAATGGCGAGCGAATGGTGCTCGGCACGAATACAATACGAACGGAAGTGCAAAAATAGAATGGAGCTGTAGAATCCTACGATACTATCGCTTGCTCGTAACAATAATGAAGGAGCACGACCGCGTATCGTATGTCGTTGATCGTCGCCTCTGCAGCTTTGCGTAAATGGTGTCTTGCCATATACGAAAGAAGAAAATCAATTGATAGATGTTGACGGAGTCGTCATGCCATTGGACATGCATCAGGTTCGTTATGCCAGGGAGCACACCTGTCTGCTGGACACATTGTCGATGTCATCTCTACTCGGGCCAGTCCAACTTTGGTATCTATGGGTTAAGGTTGGGTGCGTGGAAAGTCATTGAATGTGAAAATTCCCATCCGACGACTGTGAGATTCTCGTTGTGGTTGGTAACCACCCTGGGACGCCACCAATAGCTCCACTTGAACTTGAAATACTTCCGTCATCAGGACCGATTGTGTAGTTCGTATGAGAGGGGCGAATGAACCTCTTGCCATCACCATTCTTCACATTCGTGCAATCTCGCTCGATCTTTTACTCGCGTGAGAGAAGTGTGTGTACTGGTAGAAGTGGCGGAAGGGAAATCGAATTAGGTAGTGTCTGACATCGAGCGAGGTTGCGCGGAAGGAAGAAGGTCAGCTTGCTGCTTTAGAAGTTGAATGATGTCGTGATTCGTATGAGGGTCATTGGGCATAAACCTCCAGCGCGGTTCACGGCGGGGTGACGGCGGGTCACTGAGATCGTTAAGAAGCGACAACACGGATTCGTGGTGATTCGATTCAGCGTATGTGATTGGCGTCTTCCCTTCGTTATCTGTTGCGTTTGGATCGGCACCAGCTTGCAGCAGTACTTGCACTACTTTATCGTGACCGCACTCGGCAGCATACGACAAGGGTGTGCGGCCAGCTGAGCCTTTTCCATCAACCTCTGCATTTTTTTCGAGTAAGAGCTTCACCACCAAGGCATGTCCGTTTTGGGCAGCTGCCTGGAGCGCGCTTGCCTGTTCGACAACAGAGTTTGTTGAGCCCGAGCTCTCATCAGAAGAGGAAGAAGAGGTCGAGTGGACTGTAGCACCTCGCCGAAGTAAGAACTCAACCACACCGTCGTTTCCGTTTGCCGCTGACTGATATAGAGCTGTCTTGCCGTCTTCGGTTCGTGCTTCAATCGCTGCACCGTGTTCAATGAGGAGCTTCACTATGCGTTCATCGCCTCTTTGGGCTGCAAAATACAGCGGAGTGTATCCTTTCTTATCTCTGGCTTGTACGTTGGCTCCATTGACCAACAGCAAACTTGCCATCGAGGGGCGACCTCTGCATGCCGCATGATGCAAGGCGGTTAATCCATCTTCGTCTGTGGAGTCGATGACTGCTCCTGCTTGGAGTAAAAGCTTCACGATGCCTTCGTATCCGTATTTCGCCGCAGCGTGCGTCGCCTTGTCTTCATCTACCTCTGCTCCATACAATAAGAGCAGCTCAACAATGGAAGCGTGGCCACCAGAAGCTGCAATCCACAGGGAATTGTCAGAATTTGGATCAGCACCATTTTCAAGCAGAATCCGGAGAACTTTCTGGTGGCCACCTCCCGCAGCATAGTCTAGCGGTGTTCTGTCATCAGAGTCCTTACAGTCGAGGCCTCCTTGATCACGGCTTAGAATCAACGAAATGAGCTTCACATTACCCCGAATGGCTGCGTAATGAACAGGAAGTCTCTTCCATTGGTCTGGGATATCCGTCCGAGAATCTAGATCACGCAAGAGTGTTTCGGCCGCTTCAAAGCTGCCCTTCTCGCAAGCAACGTGCAGCGGTGACCGATGCCAGCTGTCGAGATCACTCGGTGATTTGTCTCTGTCCTTGTTGAGCAGTGTTTGCAACATCCTTTTAGAGTCGAAATAGGCAGCGAAATGAAGGCAGCCAAAGTCTTTTGGAAACTCTGCGACGTCCTCGTCCGTGTTCGGGTCCTTCACAAACATAAGCTGTGTGAGAGCTGACAACAATGCCCTACTGGCCCAAATTTCATGCTCGAGTGAGCTGACCATTGTCTTTGACTCTTCCTGTTCCTCATCCGCGACTTGCTGCCAAAGTTGACGGATGTGCGTACCCCAATTTTGTGCACAATACCCCAGAAAAGGATGCTCCTTGAGTCGACTTTGAAATTCGCCAAGTGTCGTTACAGGACCTGCGTCTAAATTTGCGTAAGTGAGATACCTTAGACACCCCGCAGCGATTGTTGCCCTCTCTCTACTGAAAAGATCATTCCGGAATTCACTAAGATAATAAGAAAGAGACGCGTGCCTCAGCAGAACGAGCTGTCGTTCAGGGTCAACGGCCACAAACTCTGTGCAAACTTCTGGAATAAGATGGGCAGGTGGGAGACGCTCTTGATTCCATTCTGACGCATTTGGATCGATGGCGACAGCGTGTTGAATCTCCAGCACTGTCAATGGCCTAGTAGTGTAAGCCAGCCATAACAGGATACGCTTAGCCAGTGAAGCTCTGTTACGAGGTTGCTGTTCGCATCTGTCAAGCATATGGCCGTATATGGTTTCAGGATTGCTCGGCAACTCGCTAAGGGACTGACGGATATCACAGATAGACGTCTGATCGAGCAACTCCTTCATCTGAATTTTGGCGAACAAAAAGCTTTGCGAATCTTGTCAGTGAACGTTTTTCGCCTCGTTCGAGCGTGTGCACGTACTTGCCGCTGGATTTCCTGATAATTGTCTCTGATATTTGTTCTTCTAGATCCCCGCTACGAGTGAGGTCGCTATAACTTTCGAGCTCTGCGTGGATGAAAGAATTGATGTCTTGTGCTACCGCTTGGACTGCAATGCGAGGATTACCCTTGAATAGTTCTTGAAATACTTCTGTATCCCGGCTGGAGGCGAGAAGAGAAAGACGAGACTTGCTAAACCTGCGTATGATCTCATATAAGGCGGTTTGGTGCTCAAGGCATTCATCCAGTCCATCTAGGCACACAAAAATGTGGCGAAACTTTCCGGCCAAGTTGAAAAACTCTGCCATCAAACGTTCGTAGTGCACCTCAGCTTCTGCTTCTGGTCCTTTAGCTGTGGTGGCGTATTGGCTGTGCTCCCAGAGCTGTATGACGTGGCTTGGTAAAGACCCTTTCCGATCACACAGTTGTCTGAGAAGGGAGCCCAAGAGCACTCGAGGGGGAGTCAACGCCTGCTGATCAATGTAGAAATACGCAACGGCCACAGATGAGTCGTTTTCAAACTCTCTTTGCAAGTATTCAACGGCGGATGACCTGGAAAGTCAGGACCAAAGTCAGAGGAAGGCTTGCGTGAACTTACATCAACACGGACTTTCCAGAGCCAGGTGGACCGTAAAGCCAAAGGGTATTTGTTTGATCGTCGTCTAAAGCTTCACTTAAGGCATCTCTAGGCTTTCTTCTGGAATGCTGAGAATGTAAAAATGGCCCGGACCAGGTTTGGAAGTTCGGATCGTGAAGCAGCCACTGGCCAGTATTTGGCGCTCTCGCCTTGGTAAGAGCAGCATGTTTAGTTGCATACAATGGAGGTGCAAGCCAATCAAGTATGGATTTATTGCGACTGTTGTTGAGAGTCGGTGATCCATTAGATCCTACATTTCTAAAACCCAGTGCCTCCGATGACTCTGGTGGCGCTGTCTCTAGTATCGAAGAAAGCGTGTCTACGATATCCCTGTTCACAGTTTAGCGACAAGGTCTACATAATGGGGAGAATGAGATCGTGCACTTACTTTGTTCCTTGGCTTTGAGATACATTGTTAAGGACCAAGATCTCTTCCAGAATAGTCACGGCCTTTCCAAGATCTTCTGTACGATTTTCGAGATCTCTGCGTAGAAAAGACCGACGGAGAAAGTGTTGGCGTATTCGATCCTGGCGTGTTGGAGATTCAGGTATCAGTTTGGCCAAGGCGTACAGAGACTTTTGTAAGAGCTGAAGAGCCTGGCTGAAGGCTGCTAGTGAGTGTTCTGATGGACGGGCAGCTCGGCTACCCTGGATCTCTGTGTACAAGCGGATAGCATTTTCACATCTAAGTAGTATTATGCGTAGTTCCCGCCGTAAGTCATCTAAATTTAGGTGGGCGAGATTGTTCAAGTTCTTCTCTATCGTGTGAATAGAGATCACGAGGCCGACGGCGCTTGCAGCTGCTGATAGAGGATCCATTTGCACGTGTAGGTGCTCGGCCTGGGTTGGCTACGGAAGGCGAGACGATGTGGTAGAAGAGGTAAGATATGTCCATACGCGATTCAAGAAAGCATTTGGGCTTGTGATGACTGTATCAAAAGAGTTGAGCGACGCGAATGTCACTTGGGTGGCGGCCTCCGGTCATGAGATTGCTGAGCCACTGAGGATTGGCAGATTCGGCGTCCTCTCGAACAGTTATGGGTTCAGCCCCGGGCGAAATGCCCGCAGACAGAATTCGGCTTCGCATCCACCACCACGCAAGTTACAGCAAGTGTTAGTGTCTCACTGAAAAGGTGTCGTGTTTTCGTGCCGGACCCTACGGCCCAGGGCCCGCCTGGTCCCTCTTGGCTATGGTCACGTTCCCGCAACCCTCCTGCCCCGCAGTCATAAATGCCTTCCGGCTCTTTTGGCCATGTTCGTAACGCCTGTACTTCAAGATCCATGTAGAAAATCTTACTAAAAGATCAAGGGATTGATATCCTATATCTATCTAGCATTAGTGCTAACGTAAAGCAAAAGAGTCTATTTCTAGTTACTGAGACTGTCAGTCAAAGTACCTAGACGGAGGCTCTCATTCTTTTACATTGGGCTGACGCTTTTAGTAGATGTAAGGCTATATAGTCAACATAGAGACTATGGGATCCATTACTTGGACTGAGCAAACCTGAGCAGACCTGAGCAGACTCACACAGCGCCTGAGCTTACCCGACTCAAGGCTGAGCGAGTTTGCACAGACCTGAGAAGAGGCTGAGCAGCCTAAACAGGAATTAAGCCTAGCCTAACGCTAACCTAGGAAACAGGGTTTGGCTGTTAAAAACAATCAAACGCCAAGATATTGTCAAGCCTGGCCAGAGGATAGAGTATTCAGAGTCAACGGTTTTAGTTCACTCTCACTCCGACAGAGCCGAACAGAGCCCAGGCATAACCGTCAGGCATCTGACCAAATTAATCGGGACCACACAACCCGCGTTTCCCCATCAACCCCACCAAATTTACTAGTAAACAGCGGGCGCTGCTGGGCTGCTCCATCACACCACATTTAGAATTCGTAATTACGTATAAAAATTGAAATAACATGATTAGTTATCCAGTCTTTTGTTTCGTTAAAATTTGGTGGAGAGGCTCTGAACGTCCAAATAGATATGTATACGATTCTCTATCATCAGTATTTATTTGTTGATCTCCTTCTGAATCAATTGATTCTATTCGTAATGAATGGCCCTAATAAACTGATTTTGAATAAAATAATCACGATAATTTATACGAATTCGTTATTTAATGATCCTTTATATCATTTCAATAATATTAAAATCAGGATTATATGAATAATTTTTATACGATTTAATTTTATATTTTTTTTTAAAATTATTAATAGAATTATATTTTAAATGATTATCATGAATATTATTTTTATTTTTTTCAAAAATCATATATTTATATATATATTCAGATAAAATGATTTGATATATACGAAGAATAGATAAATAAACTTTTTCCAATATTTCAATATATCGTTTTTATATCAAATTTCTAATTCTTTTTTAATTCTAATATAAATATAATTTAATTTTGAAATTTCAATCAATAATAATCCAATAATATAATATGATATTATTCTTTTATGATTTGAATTATATATATTTAAATTCGTAATACTGCCAATAATATCTAATAATCTAATAATGATTCTTTTTATTAATAATAAAATGAATCTCATTTGAAAAATATATAAATTATCAATTCATTTTTTTTTAATTAAAATATTTTTTGATAAAATCAATTCGTTTTTATTTTAAAATGAATTTAATATATCGTTTTCAATATATTTTATAATAATAATAAATTCATTCGATAAATTGTCTTTTTAATATATTAATTGAATAAAAAAAATTCAATTCAAAATATATATTTGAAAATATAAAAATATGATATTTAAAATTGAACGTAATTTAATAAAAAATTATTATGATAAAAATGTGATTAAAAATTCATTATTATTCTGATTTCATAATTGAATCTATATATTTTGGAATAATATTTTTGAAATGATAATAAACTGTCGAATGAGAATAATCAAATATTCGAAAAATTTGACATTTGGATCGATATTGAAATGACGAAAAAATATTTTTAATATCGAAAATTATTTTTAAAACAATTTGATAAAATATATGAATAATTTTATTTAACTGACAAAATAATAATTCAGAATTAGACGTTAATAATTAATATATATTGATGTGACTATCAAAATTATAATTTACCATCATATTTAAATAAGACGAAAATAAATAAAAATGAACGAATTAAAATGTTATTGGTGGAATGGCCCAGCAGCGCCCGCTGTTTACTAGTAAATTTGGTGGGGTTGATGGGGAAACGCGGGTTGTGTGGTCCCGATTAATTTGGTCAGATGCCTGCCGTATGTATTGGTATTAAAAATAAATTTACTCCGTTTAATATTTGATGTAAGAGGACTTTTGTTTCGTGACGAATCGGATAAGATAGCAGATACGTCCAATCACTCAATAAGTATCGAAACTTGTCCGAAGAAGAACCATTTTCCTTAAACGGCAAATCCGGACCCAGATTCCCCAGCACAACGAACACTCCCATTAATACAGGCTATGTGAGGTTTAGGCAGTAGTGTTATTATTTTTTCGTAGCAAAATTGTGACAGAACTCCAAGGATAGAATCTATGTAAAAAAGGTGAGTTAAATGCTTTGTGCAACGTAGGGCATGGGGATCAAAGCCCAGGCTCTCTTCAGAACCTGAACCTGGCCTACACCAGGGGACTTTAGCTCTGCTTAAGACTGCTCAGGATGTCATAACCATAGCTTAGATTAAGAACACATTGCTCGGGTTTGTAATTGCAACATAATCTGGTGAGCAAAGCTACTGCGTGTGAGTAATGTGGTATTTGAACGAGGGGGTATCTTCAGAAGCTATTATCCCCAGCAATCTCAGCTTCAGAATATTCACAAGGAAGAAAAAAAATTATTTCCAGCAAAAAAACAAATCCCGCGTCCCACTTCCTCTACTACCCATATCCACATCTAATCCCACCCCTGCGCCAACCCCTCCGGCGCCCACTCCTGCCCGGGATAACTCGCCCCACGCATCACCACCTCCTCATCCTCCGCCCTCCTCCCCGCCCTCTGCGGCCGCCCGCGCCACGCACCCTCCCTCACATACTCCTCCCTTGTCGGCCCCCGATACAGCTCGGCATCGGGCCCGTCATCGGCCGGGATCTGCAGCTCCCACGGCGTCTGCTGGCCCTCGTGGACGCGCGCGGGGACGCGGGCGGCCGCGACGGAGCTGATGGAGCCCCAGCGGTGGTCGCGCGAGGCGTGCAGCGCGCGCTGGTCGTGCTGGTACTGCGGCGTCTGCTTGGGCGCGTAGACGGCGTCCGGGGGCGCGAAGCTCGGGTTTTGGAGCATGCTGTGGGTGGATTGGATGGGCGAGATGGTGTAGGGCGATGATGGGTGCGAGTCGAGGGTTGGTGTGGCGAGGGAGGTGGAGGGGGAGAGCTGGTGCAGTGCGGAGGAGGAGCTGGCGGAGGATTGGCGGTGGGTGGGGCGCGGTGGGTGGGGGGAGGTGTAGGAGTTGTAGGATTGGCTGCGTGTGGGAATGGGGTTGGAGGTTGGATCTGGTGGCCAGTTGGGGGATTGGCTGTTTCTTCTGTACCTCGTAGGACCGGGATGGGTTTCAAAGTAGCCAGGTTGATTTCCTCCTTCATAGTATTGATTTCCCTGATGGTCTTGGATGGTTTGCATGCGGGCTTGTGGGGGGCCTACCCCTGGATCTCTGGTTCGATTTGGTGCGTAATAGCCCTCTGGAGGAGGAACCCGTGTGGGCGATGTTGTCCCCCTGGATTGCGCATTCCTTTGCCATTCTGGACTAAACGTCATGGACTCGGTGCCCCGAGGGCCGGCAACTGGACCTGATATGTTTGGATATTGTGTGTTTTGCAATGCTCCAAGAGCTGAAGAGCCATCCGACCACTGCTGCACAGAAGGCGCTGCTGACGGCAGCTGTGAACGTCGGGATGAGTTGGCTTTGGTCAGTTTATTTGGTTGTTTTGATGTGTGACCAGTAGATCCAGAACGGCTGAAGAGGTTCCCTAGCATCGAAAAGCGTTTCTTCTTTCCCCCTTCTGTTTTGCTTGACGTAGCAGCACGACGTGGAGTTGCATCTCGTGTTAGATCTTCCATGCGCTGGTTCATTATATGTCCAGGAAGGCCTCCTGCATACTGTCCATCGACATTCACTTCGGACCGTTGTGCTCCTATGCTTTCCCAGGCAGAAGGACGATTGCGAGAGCTTGTTGATTGGCTAGTTGGCCCTCTAAAATACCCTCGCTCAAGTTGCTGCTGCTGGTAATCTTGCATCGGACCAACGGAACCAGGAACGGGTAGGTTTGAACGCGCAAGAAACTCGGGATTTCTGTATTGACCGGGCATTCCCACCGGCATATTGTTCGGATCTACGACGAGCCCACTGTTTCTTCGACTCTGGTTAAACCCATTTGAAATTTCCCTCGAGAGGTCTCCACTAGGCTGTCGATATCTGGTAGATGGTTGCTGCGCTTGTCCGGTGGGCGACGTTACTCTCTGGGGAGAGGCACGTTGAAATTGTACAGGCGTTGTCGAGATGCTCGACCGATCTATCATTCGCTGTTGCGAGGAATCGGTGGGAGACGCCAGAGTTTCATGAGGCCCGGAGATATCGCTCGGAGCGTATTGTCTGCTGCCATCTCGTACCTGTGGTGGGAACGGCCCATACCGAGCATCTGACTGATGAGCGCGGTACTGGGCAGATTGATTCGGAGACCGTGGTTGAGGACGAGAAATCGCCTGGTCATAATCTTCATGGGACCGTTGAGACGTCACAGGATATTGCATAAGCCGCTCTGCCGATGCATCTCTGGATCGATTCGGTTGAGTTTGATAGTCAAAACGTTGGTTTTGTTGCAAGTTAATTTGATCCGTGTCTTCGGTGAAGGAATTCCTTAGAGCTGGGTGTATAGGTGGAGTCGAGGGTCTGTCTGGTATTGATCGGGCAAAGTAGTCTTGTGCTCGTTTGCGTGCCTCGGGTGACGGTTGGTTGCCACTGCTTGGATTGAGCAGTGGCGGCGCTTGAACTTGATTGTCATTGACGCTATCGAAAACCGGGTCTACATTGCTTGTAGAAGTGTTGTGATGAGTATTGGCGTCTTTGACATCGGGACTAACAATTTCTTCAGTATCAAGAGCAGACACTTGTCGTCTGTGTGTAAATCCATGAGGAGCGCTGGCACTGGGCTCTGGGCTATTTTTGGCCGGTTCTGGGTCGATACTTGACACGGATGACCGTTGTGTCCGGATTGGTGCTTCGGGACGTAATGCGTCGACCGGCGGGGAAAGACTACCGCCGCTTGCATGGCGTGTAGCATCTTTATCCTTTAAAGCGCCATTCGATTGCTCATCTTCCGTCGAGTTGCGATCATGCAGACCCTGAGCGGGTTCCTGCACATGTGGTACGTCTGGCACATCGTGAGTGGTAGAAAAGGTGTCCGCTTGTGTCGTAGCTTGAGTGCTCGGCTCCGAGGGAATGGTTGTACTGGAATGCGGCTCCCCTTGCGGACGCTGATCAACGGCCTCCCTTGCGTTACGCTGGCTGGGTAACAAAGAGATTGCAGAGGCGCCTTCGGCTGGCTTTTCGCTCTTGATTTCTTCCGAATTTTGGGCTGCGATGGCCTTTGTATTTGACAAGCTTATTGGAGGTGGAGAAGCATGTCGTACTATTGAGTCTATGATTGCTTGCTCATTGATTTCATCATCATCTCTGTCTGAATCTACATCTTGAGATTTGGTGAATGTTGATCTCGCCGGAGAAGGCAAGACACCCAAACGTGAGGGACTTTGAACCCTTGATAACGGAATATTATCCCAAGTCTCAGGAGCTGCATAAGATTGTGGACGTGGCGGCGTGGTAATAGGAACAGCACTTGAATCTATTGAACCCAATGCAGTAGCATCTCTGCTAGTCACAGCAAGGCTAGAGGGTCGCGATCGTCGGGACGAAGGTAAAAAACACCGATTAGGGGGGCTATCGGAGGATGGGAAAGGGGCCTGTCCACACGAAAATCAACATCTACCACATGGGCCAAATAGCAAGAAAAAGATTGACGTGGATATTGTGACCCTACTCTTACATGGAGAACG
This sequence comes from Astrothelium macrocarpum, assembly GCA_021030915.1. Taxonomy (NCBI): domain Eukaryota; kingdom Fungi; phylum Ascomycota; class Dothideomycetes; order Trypetheliales; family Trypetheliaceae; genus Astrothelium; species Astrothelium macrocarpum. The sequence goes on along the minus strand of JAGEMR010000158.1, from coordinate 42,005 downwards.
CTTCATCCGGAGAAAAGGACCATCAATGGGAAAGCAATCGACGTGACAAAAGTGAATAAACATTATGTGGCAATTGTTGCATGTGTCCCAAATTTTCCTTCGTGTACGATACATGACGGAATTATTTGAAGAAGATTAGGAATCTACCTTGTCGGAACCCCTGCTTTGTAGCTTGTTCCGTCCTTTTGCAAAGAGACCTTTTGCTCCAGTTGTTGCTTTCCCCCCCAAAGCTCCCGATTTCTTGAGAAGATCTTTTCCTTTGGCTTGCATCTGTTGACTTGTGACTCTGCCTGAGCTACCCTGAAGTTTGGTGGGACTTGATGTTGCCGTCATCTCTTCGTGATCTCCAAGGTTAGACGAGATGCTCTGTCGATGAGAATGTCCAGTAGTTGACAATTTCCCCAACTTCATAATTGACGGTGAAGCCCTATGTCGAGCAGTTGTATTCATCGCAGGAGGGGGTGCAGTTCGCGCTTCGGGAGATGTCAATGAAGCGTGTTCCGGATATTTGGCAATGGTCGCAGTCACCCAACCTGGCAAGCCGCTTTGCAGATTTGCAAATTGCTCTCTTGTCTGATTAAAAGTACTGATACGATCTGGAGCTGCTTTGATAGCCAATATTTCTCGAAAAGGCGATACACGAGAATTTTCAGTTGAAGAGATAGGTTCTGCGCTTTCGGATTGTGCATCAGATGCCTGCTGTACACTCTGGATAGCATCATTATTTGGCACTGAGCCCGCGAGCGTCTGCTGGACCTCATGTGAGCTAGGGTCGCCGGGAATCTGACTAAGAGATAATTGTCTGGTAGCTGCTCCAGTGTCCACGTTTGATGCGTTGAAATTTAAATCAGGTACGTCAGGTAAGGTTTTCTCTACATTTTGATCTTCTGCCCGTAGAGAAGAATCTACAGGGCTTTGGGAGGCTTGAATCCTTCCGCTTTGCTCGTCTACATGTGTTGAAACTGGTTGCTCTGAGGGCCCGGTAACATCCTCGTCATTTTCCCAACTGAATTTATGAGCCAATTGGGGCGTCTGGTTTTCAAAACCCAGGTAGCGCGAGGACCCAATATTTTCAGACTCGGGTGATATTCCCGTGTTGTTATCTTGATTATAGAATTGTTGTTCACTCCCCGGGTTCAACCCCGATGACTCAATAGCAGTCTGATGATGTTCTGTAGAGACCTCTGGACTGAGTTGCCGCGTTATCTCGTCTCGCAATCTGTCATTCTCGGAATCTTGAGGGGAATCGTCGATATCGATACGAGGAGGTGCGTGGACATTCGGAACAGTAGATGATTGGTCATTCGAGTTTGCAGGGGGGGCAAAGTAGTCATGACCGCGCTGCGACGCTGTTGACGGTGGAGTATCCTTTGGTAATGGAGTTGGTGCTGGACTAGCGACCGTAGAAGACGCATTGCGATCGGGTGCGAGAGGGCGAACATAGATATCTCCAACTATCGGCTGCTTTGATGCGGCTCGAGCAGTGTTTCTGTTTTCAGTGTCCGAGCTAGACTCGGTATTAGTGCTGGTGGTTTGAGCAATGGATGCAGCAATTGCATTTCCGGCAGCCGTTACAGCTGCAATAGGATTGGTCGTGCCGCTCATTGTATTTGATTCAGAAAGCTGTTTTGGATTCGTCGGAGTTAGATCGGGAGCATCGCTTGTACCCGGATCTGCATCGATGTTACTGCTGTGCGTTGTAGTGTCCGCTGTGTTCGTGGATTGAAGTGGGGTGTTCGCTTGATCATCGGCTGTATCAGATACCTGTACATCACCTGGCCCACCAATAGAAGTCTCACTTGGTGCATACGAGATCCACCCTCCAGGCAACTGAGGTCTGATGTTATCACCTCTGCTCTCTGGTACGTTTGTGGGTCCATTGTTCTCCTGTGAAAAAGATTTAGTATTGTCGGCAGTACCAGGACTGGTGGATTCGCTGGCTTCGATCTGATTGGATTGCTTTAATTTCAATGAATCAGTCGAACTGCGATTCGAGGACGACTGCAGATTGTTGAATCTTCCAGCAAGGTCTCGTACACGACCTTTGGAAGGAGATTCTGATCGTCCAACAGGTGATTGCGGCGTGCGTTCAGTAGGAGTGAAATCGGGCACATCATCACTGGCACTTCCATCTTTGGCTCCACTCTGCTGCCCACTTGATGTGACAAAGCCTGATTGATCTGTCGGACCTTCGTCGTTCGAAACTGTAGACAGCTCTCCAGTCTCGGGTAAACCAATCTGCTTATTTTCCTCCACATTTGGTGTTCTGGCAGGACTGTTCTCGGAGCTGGGAGGATCCAAATTTCTGCGGTATCCAGGTATGAAACCTTTTGCGGGTTCTGCCGACCTCTCACGTGAATGGGATGGTGAAGGTTTTCGAGAGATCTGTTGGGCACCTTGTAGTGTTCCAGTAGAAGTCCTACGTGAGCCGTGCAAACTAGAACTTTCCGGTTCTTCCGCAATCGCCGGAGTAGAATATTCCCTCGCCTCTGACGCTTGACTCTTTGTATTATTTGCTGCACTGCTTGATGCCCGCGAAATTATGGGAGATATACCAGCGGTACTATCCGTGTTGCTCCTTGACACTTCGGATCCTCCCCGCGACAAGGATGGATCTTGACTTGACATGGGCGTTGGAGGCACTGAACGATCGTCACGTCTGTCAAATGCTTGATGGACGACTGATCTGAATCCCAGTGAAGGATGATGTTGTAAGCTATCCGATGGCGTCTCATCTTTGGTTCCATCAAAAGCATTTTGCTCAGGTTGGTTGTTGTTGTTTGAAGAAACCTGCACTTGCTCTGATTGTAGGCCATCGGTCATTCGCCAAATGTCATCTCCAAAGGCAGATGACGGATCAAATTGAGGCAACATCGGTTGGGAGGTGCTGGTAGCTACACTAGATGTTGCCGAGGTAGGTACATGTGATCCAGTGGATTTGAAACTGCTTTGTGGGCCATCTGGAGTTGATGTTTCTTGGCTTTTCTCAATATCTTCACCAGGATCGAGTGGCTCGTACACGGATTTCCTCTCCTGGACAGGCTCGAGAGGAGTCCTTGATGGACTCAAAGGGCTATTCTCATTATTACGCTCAAAACTTGGCTTACGAACGGCAGGACGGCCATAGCTCTCAGAGCCGCTGCGCGACCGAGGCTCTTTGGTACCTTGAGTCAAAGAATCAATACTAGGTCGTTCTGAATCTGTTGAAGCTCGTTCTTTTTGTCGCTCTTCCTCAATGCGCTTATATATATCGGCTGGACGGATAAATGGCAGTGGTTTGGGATTGACTTCCTCATTGCCAGTGTTGGTTCTGCCGATCGGTGACATTTGTCTGAGCGCTGGATCTGATGGACCTTCACTAGGAGCTTGGGGAGGTTGCATGGACGGTGACGTAGGGCCCACTGGACTCTGTTGGCTCAAACTACTCTTGCGAGGGGGATGTCGTGTTCCTGGGCTGCCCGCTGCACCAGGAGATCCCGGAAGTGGTCGAGTAGCTAGGGGAGGGGGCATGGCAGAAGGAGAAAAATCACGGCGCTGCTGAAAATCAGCAGCAGGAGAGGCTGCGCTTATAGTACTTGCACTCTCCCAGCCAAGCGAATCAGTTCGACGCGCACGAGGTTCATTGGGAGGCACGACAGTGGGATGTGGACGCGGACCCATATTTGGAGGACGTTGAGTAATTCCCTGGGATGAAGATGTAATTGTTTCAGCAGGTGGTGCGGGACGAGCAGCACCTGAAGAGAATGTTCGCCGCTCATCCCCAGCATCAAATGACTCTTGCCGGTTCAAGGATTGAGCAGGGCCTTGATCTGGTGTTGCCGGTCCGGCAGCTGGAGGAGCTTGACCTTTTTGCCGCAAACCTGTAGGTCTAATGGGCGCATTCGCGGGTTCGCTAGGACCGCCATACTCGTCAAATTCATCAGCTTCCCCCCAGTCATCGCCATCATAAGAAAATGACTTGGCTTCCACCCATCTTTTGGTTTTTGCACGGTTCACGTTTGTTTTCCAAGAAGATGGTTGAGCGAAGGGGGAGGCGTTTCTGTCTCTGTAAATTCATTAGTTTGTATAGTGGCGATCTTGATTTTGGGAAGCGTACAGCGGCGAGCTCATATTCGTTAAGATCCCAGAGTAGAATTAATTCAAGCCTCGGTTCACCAGCAAGACTCAGAGTTGACACTCTTGACAATCAGTAATTCGTGACATTGAAAACGATCTTTGAAACCCCTTGGTCATGGCCTTTTAAAGTCGCATTCACATATAAGGTTGTGTGCATGGATCGTATATCAGCCTCCGAGTTGGGAGGACGGGATGAGATGGTGACAGACGCTCAGCAACTATCACCGAGAAACTTGGTCGCAAGTTTAAGCAAGGTTGGATGGGGGCCGACTCCAACGAAAGAGACAACGCCAAACAAGCCGCGTTAATGCACAGCTGGCCGCGCCATTGAAGTGACAGTCTTGTTTCCCGGAGCCTTGGACAGGTTCGAGACAATAGTGGATAAAGAGGAGTTGGGTGGGGAGATGGTCGGGAGGGTCACCTGGAGAGCGTGCAATGCATGAGAGTACGCAAGGATTTGTGGCGCAGGATGGCCGTGGTCGGCGCTGTCGGCTGTTTTCCACTGAACCATCTCAGACCAGAAACGTTTGTCTCGCCTCATCTCATACACACCCCCATTTCTCTTGCAACCGCCAACCAAGAACGCCTTGCGCATCAATCTCCTCATTTCGAGCTACTTCAAATCCCTGAGTCCTAGCAAATTGCCTTTAACCAACCCACCACTAAGCGTTTACGCCGCTATCATTGGACCTCATTTGCGCTTGTCACACCACTGTACTCACCTCCAACTTTGATCCTTGATCGTCGTATTATTCTTGGCATCGGCCATCACCGAATATCTATTCAAGCTGGATTCGCCGGGGTTGATCATGGCGGCTGCATCAATACAGGACCGAACCAGCGAGTTTCGGTCCATCCTCACCCAAGTGCAACGACACAATGCAAAATCCAAGCTCGGCTCTCAAAGACAATCTCTCCTCACAGACTCCCAGAAAAATGCGGCCAATGGTTCGGCAGATCAGAAAGGTGAACGGCGACAGAGGTCAGAGTTTGCTCGAAAGGCAGCAGAGATAGGGAGAGGCATCTCTGGGACAATGGCAAAATTAGAGCGTCTCGCACAATTGGCAAAGCGAAAGACACTTTTCGATGACCGGCCTGTTGAGATCGCCGAATTGACGTATGTCATCAAACAAGATCTTTCCGCTCTCAATGGACAAATATCTGCCTTGCAGGCATTATCGAAGTCACAGCATCCACAAGTTCGGGGTACACAAGATCAGGAGGGAGAGCACAATAAGAACGTAGTGGTACTACTGCAGGGGAAACTTGCCGATGTTGGCGCCAACTTCAAAGAAGTCTTGGAAGTCAGGACCAAAAACATACAAGCATCGCGCTCACGACAAGACAACTTTGTTTCTTCTGTCGGCTCACATTCCCAGTCATCCCCACTCAACAATAGCCGGACGGACTCGCCTCTTTACAGTACGCCGCAAAGAGGTCGTTCACCAAAACCGGGCTACAATAATCAAGGACAAGATCTTCTTTCCCTCGAACCATCCTCTTCAAGTTCTGCCCTTACACGCGGAGGGAACCAGTCCGAACAACAGATGATGATGATGGAAGAGGCTCAGTCCACCAACACTTATATCAACCAGCGAGGCGAGGCAATCGAGGCAATCGAGCGAACCATCAATGAACTCGGTGGTATCTTTGGTCAGCTGTCGCAAATGGTCTCGGAGCAAAGCGAGATGATCCAGCGCATCGATGCCAATACCGAGGACGTCGTTGATAATGTCGAAGGCGCGCAAAGGGAGCTGATGAAGTATTGGTCTCGCGTGCAAGGGAATAGATGGCTTGTTGCCAAAATGTTTGGCGTTTTGATGATTTGTAAGTTGATCGACGTTTGACCATGACACGGCTCACTGACTTGAATCTAGTTTTCCTCCTTTGGGTTCTTATTGCTGGCTAGGAAGAATTCCATGGGCATGTATTTTTATTACTGATCTAATTGCATTATTTTTAGATGTACGTATAAGCGGTAACGGCCTGTTGGGACTGAAACGTAGATGGCATCTATCTAGCGTTGCATTGTACGATTATATTGTATCGAATTAATAGAGAAAGCAGGGATGGGGTTCATACCCAGGATTCCTTCGGCCCAGCAATAGCAATAGAAAGCCTACATCGCATGTTTCAAGCTTTACAATTATCATCGTCAAAGATTCGAGACACAAGAATGACACATGCAAACATCCCAAGCACATCGCTCGAATGCAACCGACGTGTCACAGGCCTGGATGAAGCTCGTTGCGTCGTTCCATCCTATTAACGGTTCGTGTAATACAACAAATGCTTGACTCATATTGCTTGTGAAAGATATGGATGTCTTTGCAATTATTTGGCCCGAATTTCATTCCTACAAATTTGTACTTAGGCGTCGCAAAGAAACGTGGAAGAAACCAGGCTCAGGATTAGAAGCTAATTCGATCATACGGGTCAAATTTCTTGTTTGGGCTAGTAAAGGTTGGTTGGATCCTGTCAAAGTCTGCTAAAGTGCCCTGCACCTAGCTAGGGCGAACTCCGATGCCAGAGCTTACTTCGTATAATTCTGTCCCTGTTTGGACACGTTCAAAGGGGATCTGGAAGCACTTGGTCCAGTGTTCAGTACCCAATTCCACGTCATAAAGGACTATATCATACACTTAAAAACAACCTCCAGTCTCTGTCTTTGAAAATGGCTCCAAGCACATTGACCATCCTTCATTTCGAGCACCATGTTTGTTCTTTATTGTTTTATTCCTCTGCTGCTGGCCAGCAATGCTATGTGTTGGAAAATTTTGCCAAATGAAACATCTCAAATCTTCCGCGTTCCAAATAGGGGTCCGTTCGATGCTGGCTGGGGTTACTTATCGTACCAAAATTTTACTTTCTTAAGGAAAGGAATACCCGATTCAGAGATGCAAAAGAATTACTTGGGGGTCAAGTCTCATGGCTTGCCTGATAACGCGACAACAGACGAACTGCATCTCTTTGAAGCCTATGCACCAAGCCAAGTGCTTCCAAAAGACTGGCAAATCGCTGGCAACATGACTCCGGCTCACCATTTACCGGCATCTGCATACCGAGACGCTGGACCAGACATATGCTTGTCTCATCTTTGCGCCATGGTGGTCGGCCATGTCATCGGTTCGCGAATGTTCGATGCCGATTTCTTTTACTTCAATCCAAATGCCGGAGATGAGTCGGCAAATCCCCATAGCTCTGTTGCGAGGGGCGTATTCCAATGGAGCTGGTACGAACAGCATGGTGGACGGTTGGTATACAAAGGCAAAGCGCCGGGTCCTTGGCATTTTCTCGATTTTACAAACATGACTCCAGACCAATGGCAATCTATTGTTTTTGATGATGCCAATTCTACGAATGTCGTTCGAACAATAGGTACTTTCGAGTCTGTGCAGTCTGCATGTGAGTTGCAACATCCATTTTGTGGTAAGTCAGGAGACTAATGTACTTTAGTTGGATTTACTCTAGAAAAGGGCTGGGACAAGTCTGTTGACACGACATGGTCATCAGTGGGTTTAACAAACTATACGATGATCAATACCACTTTGCAGAAATTGAGGACAGGGGGTAGCAAGCTATTGAACAAGGCATGGAACTTACAACGGCCAAACATGCTCCACTATCAATGAGGATGGCACTAATTAAGTCAAGGAGCTCACCACCTGTACCTCAGATCCCTCTCCTAGACTCTTTCTCAGTGGGTTTATGGCCTCCTCTAGAACTGTTCAGTCCTTCAATTGTTTCAAGGACTAGAAGGCTTTGCTCTTAGTTCCATCGAGCTCTATCAATTCGTATGAGCATTGCTGTCAGGTGGCGCATGGTTGTTTCACCTTGATAGCAGGCTCTCTGTGAAAAAGTTGAGGCGTCGTGTCCATGATCAACTTAATTGATTCTATTTGCATATTTGCCGCCCTCTCAAAATGCACTAAACGATTAATGAAGTACACAGAATGTGAAATTTACCTGTTCACGCCGCTCATCGATTTTTAATGGAGCTTCTGTACGATTTCCATGAAAGATATTCTCTGTAATGCTTGAGTGATTACTTCGATTAAACTTCGTTCTGACGAAGAAAACGCCAGATTTGTGTGTCATTTGACTATGATTAATATTAATCTTAGGGCACAAAGTATTCCAAGACGCGGTATTCTCGTCAGCAGTGAACTTCCGTTCGAAAAATGACTCACCCGTCAATAGAGTAGTGTTCGACAAGCGCAAAACTTCAATTCAAGAGCACTTTTTTTTTTTCCTTCCTTAGCTAACCTGATGAAGTTAGTCAAATGCTTCAGACTGTTAGGCGAGATCTACCGGGGCACCGGGGGTTGCCCAGTTGTGGGCCGCTTTTTCGTCACAAGAGTTGCAGGGCTTCGTCCTTCAGCCCCGTACATACGAGCTCCATACCTGGCTTCGTGTCCCAGTTTTCCTTGTTGGTCAAGGCAGCCTATCAAGCGAGGTCATATTCCAGCTCTAGAGAGGCACAGCCTCGCGAATAGAAACAATATGGGCGCAAGTACCAATAGAGGATCTCACCCCTCTGGCGTGTACTCACAATCCGAACTGCAAGTATGGAGCTTTGTCCCGACAACGCTTGAAATTCTTCTTTTTCGTGCTTCGAATGACTATCGTATATCACGACTATGGGAGATCCTTTCTCTGTTGCTTCCAGTGCTGCTGGTGTCGTGTCTCTGGGCTTGACAGTGTGCCAAGGATTAGCTTCATATTATCAGGGCTGGAAATCGTATGACGAGGATATTGAACATCTCTATGAGCGGTGTCAACGGCTTTCTGATATCTTCAACACTCTTAATTATACGCTGCCAAAGGCCGATGTTTCTAACAGAGCGACAATAACGCAAGTCAAGAAGACTACCCGATCCTGTGAGACCGCACTTCGGAGGCTACAGGTAATATACAATGAATGCAGACCAGTTTCAGTATCGACAAATGTCGCAAGCAGATTGAAATTTCATCGTCTCCGAGCAGTCTATCCATTCAGGAAAGAGACTGTACGAAATATTGGTAACAATCTATCAGAACTTGAGACAGCTCTAATTGCTTCATTGGACGTACTGCAAATGTTGGCTTTACATTCTAAGCCATCGGTATACTTGATACTGACTACATTGCTATAGCGGCGAGCTTAACAATTTACGCAAAGAGGTCGCAACTTTGAATACTACGTCCTCTTCTTCAGAGGCCCGGATCTCAGGCCTGCGAGCTGACGTGCTAGCCAGTAACGAAAAGCTCGCTGCATCTCAGGAGGCCCTCATTCCGGATATCCGTGACATCAAGCGCAATACTCAAGAGGTTGCTGTCTCTGTTGTCCCGAAACTTCGATCCATTGACGAAAACACATCAGCCTTCATTGGCAAGCTTGATGAAGAAGCGGCAAGAATAACAAAATATCTTGCACTGATTGATCAGAAGCAAGAAGCGTACGCTGTAACGACTGAACGTCAGGTAAATTTTGGACTGAAATCTGATGACCCGCTTACACTAACGATGACTCTGCACTGCGCATTAGATACGGTCGTTACAGTCGGCAATTATCCAGAAACCAGATCTTCAACGACCGATATGTAAATATTATGATTCTTCGAGCGTCTATCGTCAGGCAGTCGCATCGAATGGTGACCTCTCTACACCATCTGCTATACGGTCCAAGGATCGGAAATTCCAACGAAGATGCGGCTGTCACACACGTGAGGCATCTAAACGGCTCACGCTTGTCCACAAATCAAACATCCTTCAGGCGCTCGAAATATTTCACACAACAGTCATTGAACATATTCCAGAATGCGCATTTTACAAATGGAGCAATAAGACAGACAAAATCGGATTCCGTGCGCAAACCTCAAGGATTTTGCTTCATAAGACTATAGAGCTGTCCTTGCTCTTTACACGAGGTGCTGGCGGACTCGCGATCAGCCCTAATTTGAGCTTGAAAGGAGTGGTACATCGAAATTCTCCCGCTTTTGCTGCCATCGATCGCCTTCTTCCATTTGATGATCTCCTCCAGCCCAGCTGTTACCCAGTAACATTTGATTGGCAGGCGGCCACTCAGCTGCTGGGTAATACGTTACAGCGTATGTTCGATGAGAGACTGGCCTCACCATATGAGGTAAATGAATGGGGGGAGACGCTTTTACATGTAAGATAATATTCACGTTACACCAGGAAGGGGGCAACACAAGAAAGTTTGTGACCAGTAAGAGACATATCCAGCCAGTGACATAACAGAGAACTCTTCAATGCAATCTCAAGCCGTTTCAAGCATCGAAATGGTTATGAATCGCTCCTGAGGTTTTAGACATTTGTTACTGTTTGGGGTCTCCTTGATGGGCGCATGGTAATCATACCTCTTACAACGCAGACTATTTCTCTGTACCCTTCCTGGTTAATGCTGTCAATTTTACCTGCTTGGACACTGACCCTGAATAGCGATTCTTACAGGTAGCGAATTCCATTTCCGACGCTCTTTTAGGTCATGGTATCTTGGACGACACCATACTAAGGCCGAAGTTCGTCCAGTATGACAAGAAGATGGAAGCATTTCAAGGAACCATCAAGATGTTTGCCGATTTGGGGATACCGTTGAATGAGCCAAACTCGTACGTCCTATCTCTTTCAAAAATCTCAATTAAAATACATTAATAGTTGACATCTGTAGCTATGGTTGTTCGTTTCTAAACACCTTTATTGATCAGGAAGTCATTCCTCGACGCTTCCGGTCTATGATTGCCCAAAAATACGTCTTGGAGCCTGAAGTATTACAAACAGTCCTGCGCTTAAATGAACTGGGATCAGACCTCGCGAGCGATGACTCCTTGTTCCATGGCTTTCTCTGGGCCCTTTGTGCTCTTCAATTTCACCCATCATATGCGGATGTATTGAACCTGTCTGAAGGCAAGTTGGATTTTCAATTGTTTGATTAATAAACCAACCGCACAGAGTGCATTTGGAAATGTCGTGCACTGTAAAGGATACAACTCGTGACATATACGTTAGAAAATCATTTGTTTTGTGGTCTGGGACATTTGTTATTGCAGCTACTCGAGTGCATTCTCTAATTTTCTGCAGTTCTCCGAACTCATCCGCTTAGCCAAGCTGTGATTGCTCGCTCGGTAGAACAGGTCGAGAATATCGTTGACTTTTCAAAGGAAACCATACATGAGAGAGACAGATTAGGACAAACACCACTTCATCTTGCGTCGGACTGGCCCGCCGGGATTACGACACTTCTCAAGGCCGGTGCTATAGCCACTGCAGTTGATAGAAAAGGCTGCTTGCCAATGTGTTATGCCTGCCTAAACGGAAACGTACAGTCGATGGAACTGCTTGCGACTGCAGAGAGCCCTCTTACCACCGCTGGTCATAGCTGTCTGATCCATGCGGCCGTATCTAACAATCGACAAAGTTTTGATTTCGTTGCTGGACTCGTCGCGAGACGACGAAAGGAGCTCCAAGTATTCGCCGCGAATAACATTACTCTCGAAGAGTTCCAACAAATTGGGCTTTCTGTTGATAGGGTACTTGATCATAAGCTGATCGATGTGATTGATTTGCTACGAAGAAAGTGTCTCATTTTGCCCAATGTGCTAGCGAACGAAATCAACTCAATTGATACTATACGCAGCACAATGTATCACCATTTGACCCAGCATCACTGCCTCAACTCGGAGATCGCGGAGACCTTATTCCAAAATGGATTTCTGGATGTCGACGCCGGTAACTTCGAGGGCCATTTCCCCGTATCTCTAATTGGTTTTCCAAGGCAAGGAATAATCGAAGGATTGAGACTAGCTTGCTGGTATTTCAACAAGGGCGCAGATCTGCATCGGCAAGACAGCGATTCTGGTCAATGTGTAGACCACCGGTTAGCAAATTTGCTCAAAATGGCGTTAGTACGCGGAATAGACATGGATGAGATAACGTCTGAACTCCATGAAGATGTCGACTCTTTTCGGAGGCTATTAATGCGTCTTCTTACATCTCAGGACAGCGACTTGTGCGTATGCAGATGCTCGAAAACAGGTTGCAAGCCAAACACAAAGCTTTTTCAAAGGTTTGCTAGCACCACTGGGCACAGTTGGCGTGACAAGCCTTATCGCATAAGGGACTTCCTTGAGCACCTCAAGCACATCTTTGCAAACATTGATTCGGTTGAATCAGAATGGGACACGGTGTTTTCCGACCTCATACGTTTGATAACGTTCGAGAAGCTGCAGTTAACCCACCTCTGCTGTATCGCTGGTTATTCGAGATGGGCCTACGGATTGTTCAATACCTGGTACGTGATGGAACAGAGCGAGGCCTACGAGATACTTGACGAAGAAAAGACCCTCCTCGATCTACTGGAAGATCTAGTTGAAGAATTTGTCGAAAGGCAAAAACAACTTCACTTACCAGCTATCGATTTCATTGAATCTTATTGGATTCCCCGAATGAAGGAAGTGGAGAGGGAAGTTTCTCAGGTCAGGTTGACCAATGACGAGCTTGCAGGAATTCGAGCACTTGGAGTGGAGTTGAAGAATGAAGAAGAGTCCATGGAGATAGAAGACGATTGTGATGAATGAAACAAGGGCAAAACAGGTGTCATCACTTCCAGGCTTTTCCGAGGAAGACACAAGAAACAGTGATAGAAGATTGGCGCATCTGTATCTGGATTCAATAGAAAGTTACAACGAGCAAGCACAAAATGTGGCTACGAGATAGTTGAAGGCTATTACCTAGCAAAGCAAGAAATGCGTTCCAGGTCGATCTTGCCGCGTGACTCGTCCTGGATTGAGCATTGTTCCTAAACATCGGGCTCATTTTTGGTCATGATGAGCAACACTTGACTCAATTCATGATCAAAATCTCCCAACCTTGGCGTATGTACAGATAATTGGACAGCTTAATGACTGATTTCATAAGTTCAACTATCCATACCTATTTGTTTCGTTTTCCACGTCTCTCTGATTGGATCCCACCACTCTTGATTATCTTGACCCATTTCTAATGCGGCTTCTGTTGGTTGTATGGCTTCATGTGTATCTCCAGAATCTTCTTTCATTCTTGATTAAAGTTTTCTTCTGTTTAGATTTGAGTACCGCGATGCTCGCATATTGTGTGTTTCACAGCACCCTCGAGCCAAAGACTTTATTCATTTAGTTAAATCCAGATAGACTGAACATGCTTACAAGTTTGTTCCACAAAAGCTCAGTCTTCGTCCTTTCAGCCCTTTTCTAAATCGCTGATTCGCTTCAGCAGCTAATGATCTTGTCGTTAGCTCCACCACTTCTCGGTCTTTTGAGCCGAACAATTGGAGAATGCCGATTAATCGACGATAGAGCCGCCGCCAAGCGGATTAGAGATTATCCATGGACCAACACCAAAATTCGTTGTTCATGATGATACCAGAGCGGCTGTCGCCGGTAGACTTGCTCAGTCTGATCAATTTAAAGGCAGGAAAAGATCATGAGACATCCAGATTACCAGTCAAACACACGAAATGTTGATCTTTGTACCACCATTCCAGTTCGTGCACATGTCAGAAACCATCTCAATCGATGCATCTCATATCCCCTCCAAACGCCTAGGAAGCTCTGTTATGCGTTCCCCAAGGGTAGCAACCGTCCCCTCCCCACCACCCAATAACCACCTCCTCGCAGCCTTACTCTCCACCCCCTCCCCATCCCTCACCGCACAATCCTCCACCACACCATCCCTCGCGATCCTCACCATCCCCACCAATCCTCCCACCCACTCAACCCTCATCTCCCTCCCCTCCTCCCCCACCGCACTAACCCTCTCCACTACCCCCATCCCCTCCACCTCCCCTTTCACCTCCTCAATCGCGCCAACCCTCCTCCGCCACCCCACCACGGCCCTCCTCACGGCCCTCACCAACCCACCCAAATCCTGCCTCCTCCCCTTTCCTTCCCCCTCGGCGCCTGGAAACGGCAACCACCGCGCCACCAGCGCCTCCAGCCCCACCGCAGCCGGCACCGTGTGTCTAGCCACGCGCCACGCCTTCGTCCGCGCGGGCTCGGGCCGATGCAAAAGGATGAAGTACGGCCGCGTCTGCGCGCCGTGCAGGAGCACGTCGATGCGGACCCCGAGGATGCGGCCGGCGTCGACGGCGTGCGGGTCCGGGTCGCGCGCGCGGAAGAGCGTGGTGCTGGCGCAGGCGCGGTGGAGGTTGGTGGTCGTGTGCGTGCGGTGCGTGGTGAGGAGGGTGTGGGCGCGGGTGGTGCGGGAGGAGGATTGAGCGTGTTGGAGGAGTTTGGATGTGCGTGGGTGGGAGAGGAGGGTTGTACGGAGGAGTGACTGTCGGCGTTGGAGGGATGCGACTGTGTTTTGGGTTAGTGGGGATGGATGGTTGGAGTGGGTGGATGGGACTTGCGTTGGTTGTGGAGTTGGGAGATTTCGGTGTCGATGGGGGAGTCTGGTTCAGACATGATGGGCTGAACACGCGTTAGGAGAGTGGTGGATAAAGTGAATAGCAGTTGAGGATTCAATCCAAGGTTGAGCGGGGTGAAGATGGCGCGTTGTTGACAGTGAATGCGCGCGTTCACGTGTGTGTGGAAGTGTCGGGCCGAATTAGTTGAAACTGGGGTTGTTTGTCCCTGCAGCTTTGCAAACAAGATGGGACAAGATGGTGGAACAGCTTTGCCGACGAGCCAGAAAAATTCCCCTGCTTTACTTGGTGCCGCCAAGATCCCCTTGAATCAATCATTCTCTTAACTCCTCAACCCACTAGGATTGCTGGCTGTTCATTCATGCGTTCTCTTGAATCTGCTAACTACAATTTCAAGCCAAATATTGGTTCCAGTGTTGAAGCCACACTTGGCAGTACTGTCTGATCCAATCGGACATCAGCCGCCCCTCCCGTGCGCCACGACGTTGAGGCCACTTTTTGTTTTCCGTCGCGAAGGGCAGGCATAACGCCCTTCTCACCACATGGCATGCCGACTCCACTAGGCGAATCTCTTCCACTCAAATCCCCTCCCGTGCTCGGTCGTGACCACAACATCCTGCCTCTCCACATCGCCCAGAAAAAACAAGACGCGGCTCGGAGCAGCGCCAAATCATCCCTCCTCCCTCCGGACGCGCACCTCGAAGACATCCCCCTCACCTCCTTCCCCACCGACCACAAACTCTCCCTCGACCCGGACAACAGATCCCGCCGCTCGCACCGTCCCCCAAGCCTCCACGTCCACTCGCCATCCACCGACCGCAAAGGCCCCCTCTCCGCCACCACCACGACCCTCGCCCAGTCCGACCACCACCTCCGCACGCCACGCACACCAATGGGCAAAAAGTCCTCGCCTACCGCCAAATCGCGCCTGTCGCCCGCAGACCCGCAGCAGCAGCAGAACGGGCACACGACGGGCGCCATGAGCCCCTTCGTCGACTCGCGCCGCAGCAAGGCTGGCTCGCTCGACAGCGACCGCTACTCGCTCGACGTGCCGGACACGCCCAAGACGCCGAGCGGCGGCGCGTCGGCCGGCTTCTGGGAGCTGGCGCCTGCGGAGCGGCGCAACTTCCTGATGCTGTGTCTGCTGTACTTCATGCAGGGCGTGCCGATGGGGCTGGCGACCGGGTCCGTGCCGTTCTTGCTCAAGTCGCATCTGTCGTTTGGCCAGATTGGCGTGTTCTCGTTGGCGTCGTATCCGTATTCGTTGAAGCTGTTGTGGAGCCCGGTGGTGGATGCCGTGTGGAGTCAGAGGGTGGGGAGGAGGAAGAGTTGGATCATTCCCATCCAGGCGTTGTCGGGTGTCGGGATGCTGTGGTTGGGGAGGAGAGTGGAGGCGATGATGGTTTCGGCGGGGGAGAATGGAGGCGCTGGTGTGTGGGGATTCACGTCTTGGTGGTTCTTTTTGGTTTTTATGTGTGCGACGCAGGATATTGCTGTGGATGGTATGGTGGTATATCCTCAATACAGTAAGGACATCTCACTGATATTTTGCAGGCTGGGCTTTGGTTCTCCTCTCGCCACAAAATCTGTCCTATGCATCGACCGCGCAGACCATTGGTCTCACTGCTGGCCAATTTCTCTCGTATACAGTGTTCCTCGCATTCAATGCACCTGATTTCGCCAACAAATGGCTTCGAGCCTCGCCAAGTCCGGAAGGTGTCTTGTCTCTAGGCGGCTATCTGACTTTTTGGGGATGGGCCTACATCACTGTGACCATTGGGCTGGCAGTCATGAAGAAGGAAGAGAGAAGCAAGAACACTGATGGCATTATGGAAGTCTACCGAATTATGGGCGGAATTTTGAGCCTTCGCAACATCCAAATATTCATCTTCATCCATTTGATTGCCAAGATTGGATTCGTGGCCAACGACGCGGTCACGAATCTCAAGCTTCTAGACAAGGGCTTCAGTCAAGAAAATCTTGCATTGACCGTCTTAATCGATTTTCCCTTTGAACTGGGACTCGGCTACTATGCAGGAAAATGGTCGTCCATCTACCCTCCCATGAAGATTTGGTGTTGGGCATTTTTAGGTCGTATCTCGGCTGCAGTTTTTGCCGAAATTACCATATCCATGTTCCCTGCATCCGGAGTTACGTCGTGGTATCTGTGCCAGGTCATTGCCATGCATGTGTATTCAACATTTATGAGTACACTGCAGTTTGTGGCAGTCAGCGCTTTTCATGCTAAAATAGCAGATCCGGTCATTGGAGGCACCTACATGACGCTACTTGCAACGTACGTGATTATCTATTACATAAGGATGGAAGATGCTGATATGACTATGCAGATGTTCTAATCTCGGTGGTACATTTCCGCGTTTCTTTGTCCTCAAGTTTGTCGACATGTTTACAAGAGCGACATGCATACCTCCGAAATCGACACCATATGGACTGAAAGATGGCATAACTCCGGTAACATCACCTTTCTCGTGTGTCCTTGAGGCGGAAAAGCATCGCTGCATTGAAGGTGGAGGTTTCTGCCACATTGAGCAGGACGGCTACTTGATCGTCAATGCATTGTGCGCAACGATGGGCATCATTAGCTTTTTCTGGTTCATTCAGCCACAAGCGTACAAACTACAGACACTGCCACTCCGGGCATGGAGATTGGCAAGCCGATGATTGTGATGGGGGAGACAGGTTCGTTGTTCATTCCTGTACGATATAGAAAAAGGAGCGTAATAGATTGGTCTGGAGTGGTTGTGGGATGCATCATATGCGGAGGGCACGAATGGGAAACAAAAAGGCATAGCGATCTTCATTGCGGCGCGTGTCGGACGAATTGCATGAGGCAGCGCGGATTCCGGCGGCTGCAGATCTTTGTAACCAATGCATTTCCAAAAGACGTAATCTGACTTGGTGAGAAAGCGTTGGTAAGAATGGCATGCATAGATCTTCCTCTATAGCCCTTGTTTTATCCACAAAATCCTACGCTATCGGTGCGCCAAGCTGTGTCTTTCCGCTCCTGTGAAGCTAGGATGGGAGATTAAAGATGCTCATCTTTGGAGTTGTTAGCGACGCCGAGTTTGACCCGTCTTATTCCCATGCCTCACGTGGCAGCGAACCCTTCGAAAATGATGCGGAAACTGCATGCGTGATGAAACAAAGCGACTTCCTGCGCTGCTTGCATAACTGATCGTCTTCATTGTAACCTTGCCCAACTATTCTCGCAAGCTTTCCCCACCTCGAATTGCAAAATAAATATTTCGTTGACTGCTACGTTTTTCTGTTCATCGCTACTGTGCTTGCTAACTCGCTAGTTCACTAACTCACTAAATCCCCCCTCCAACATGACCTGCCATAAAGAGGTTCCCCCAGTGGCTCGAGTACAATATCCTGCGCCACCGTTTAATTGTCAGGCTGTTGTTGACGGTACTTTTCAAGGTACATCCCCCTTCCATTTCATCTTCTCCATCACCCAAATTCCATTCGTCCCTTTAGGCCACCAACCGATTTTCTAATTCCCTGCCACATTTCCGTATATCATTTGCCAAAGGTAGCTAACGTCTCTACCTTCTCCCTAGAAATTACCCTCTCCACATTTACCGCCAAAAACCAATGGCTCCTCCTCGGCTTCATCCCCATGGCCTGGACTTTTGTCTGCCCGACCGAAATCATCGCCTTCGCTGAAGCAATCCCGCAATTCCGCGCTCGGGGTTGCGCCGTCGCCTTCGCTTCTACAGACTCGGAATACAGCCTTCTCGCGTGGAACAATGCAACCAAGAAGGATGGTGGACTGGGGAATGTTGCACTACCGCTATTGAGCGACAAGAACCACCAGCTCAGCCGAAGATACGGCGTCCTAATTGAGGAGGAAGGGATTGCATTGAGAGGACTGTTTTTGATAGATCCACGGGGTATTGTGAGACAGGTGAGTGATCATCCATCTCATCGACTCATTGCGCTATTCCAAATGATCCATGAATACTGAGTGCCTTTTGTAAATTATAGATCACAATCAACGACCTCCAAGTTGGCCGCAGCGTCGACGAAGCCCTCCGCCTGCTCGACGCCTTCAAGTTCACCGACGAGTACGGCGAGGTGTGTCCCGTCAACTGGAGCCCGGGCCAGGAGACCATGAAGGAGACGAGCCAGGGCAAGGAAGAGTATTTGGAGCGCGTGTACGGCGACGGCGATGGTGGCCCCAAGTCAGTCGCTGTGGCGCCGGCCAAGTCGAAATCGTTGATGACTAATGGGCATAGAGCGATCATGGCGAGACCGTTGACGAATGGGCATCATGAGATGATCAAGTTGGAACCTCTGGCTACATGATCGGTGCAGAGGGTGATATCTGTAGGAGAGGGTGGCTTCGTTTGCTTGGGAAAAAGCGTTTCTGGGAGTCGCCGGAATCTCAGTGCGGCAAATGCATAGCACTGGAGTTCAGTGACCGTCAAGGCGTATGTTTACTGTCAACTTTTTGCTTTCGATATCATTATGCTTCGGTTCGGTTAGGCTTTTGTGGACTTTGAAACTTTTGGAAATTCTCAGCTTTGGTGTTGGCGGCCGTTTGTTTATACCTAGATCCCTAGAAAGTTAAAAGGCTCATTGAAGTGGTTACTTCTCGGTTTCTTGCTGGATGAAGATAGTCTGTCTAACGTAGCTTAGGATTGAGGACAATTGCTTGAAGATATTCTCGATACTTCTTCCCAAAATTGATAAAGTAGTCAGATGCATGCATACCTACATCTAAAAGGAACACTGATAATTGGATCTGGGCAGGCATTGAAGAGGAGACAGAGCTGCTAAATGATCACAAGTGCTTTTGGTCGTTTATAAATATCTTCGAAATGAGCTATGCCACTTCATACACGCAACTTGGACTTTCACTCTTCTTACGGTATTATTTTTGCAGCTCGCATTTTGTCAAAAGTTCTTCCCCAAGCCTGCATCACTGACCATTCTTCGTAAAATCCAGTCTCGTATATCTTGGTCATATCGTACTGCCGATCAAAACCAAGCAGCTTCAGTAGAAAGTTTTCGAATCCCGGCATTTTCAAGTTGGATTCTGCTATGCCGCTCTTCAAGCCGCATTTCTTTTCAATCTGTTTCCAGGTCCCCAGATTTGTCTTAATGTACTGGTTTACTTGGGTCCCCTCCTCCTCAGATGTAGGCGGAGTCCCAATCAGATCAAAATATTGACATAGCTGAGGCCACTTGGATGACCACGTCTCCGGCTCTCTTGCATCTGCAACATTGAAAGCCTCTCCTTTCCGACTCACCGGGAGTGTTATAGAAAGATGGATCGCTTGTCGTGCAATCATTTCACTTGAGCTGTCATGTGATTTTGCTTTCCAGCTTTTCTCAGAACCAGGAAATGGACATTGCGCATTCGGCCCTTCAATTTCCCTGAACAAAGATAAAAAGATTCCCAAAGAGTTGGCAAGAGAAGTGTAGCCTCCGTTTGGAACAAAACCCACAATCACATCCGGTCGAGTCTCACACCAGGTCCAAGATTTGTCTTGAGCATATTCTTCGATCCATTCCAATTGCAGGTGATAATAGTGCTGGAATATGGTGGGAAATCTCAACCCAGGTATATCTTCTGAGAGGGGGACATGGATGTGATCGATTGGGCGATTGTCAAGGTGATGACATCTGTACATCATGAACCCGGTTTGGAGCACCACGAACTCAAGGTTGGGACTCAGACAGTGCATCGCCGTAATAGCGTTCTGAAACATGGAAACGGCATCTCTCGTCTCTCGCTCCTCGTCTACAGATTCTTTGTATACTACAAGTGATCAGCAATGACGCTTCAGCTGTTCAGGCAGTCAAGTAATATCCAAAGCAGATAACAAATCATGAAATGCTGTTCAGTTTACGTACCACAGTAGTATACATGTGTCACGCATTCAATTTCTTTGACTTTGTCTTTCAATCTGCGTTCAAGGTCTTCCTCGGATTGTTCTAGAAGGTCAATGCCAGACACAACATTAAGCCTTGAATCACTAGGCCATAGCGAATCTTCCATCCTCAATGGCCGATTTGTTAGAGCATGGATTTGCTTCCAAAGGCCTTCTGGTAGACTTCGAATCAACTCATTGACTACACCCCATCCAGAGACGCCCGAAGCATCAAATACAAGGGCCGATTTGTTTTCTTTTCTGAGTAGATCCATGGCGAATTCTTGCTAGAATCAATATAATTCTCTGGCTCGAGAAGTTCCGGAGAATTTTGTTTTTGAAGCAGTTGTCTACGCAAAGGATCCAAAACCCAAAGCGATATGCTTTTGTTCCGTCCTTCTATCGATATGGACCAAAATTTACATTGTATTATTATGCAATATTCAATAATGTTACAGCGGTCTCGGCTATTCTTTTCAGATAACTGCTTCCCTCGTGTTCGGATCAGCGGACAATGCGTACAGGTGGAGCAAAATCCTATAGGTCCGCTTCATGCTGTTTCAAAGCAAGGCTCTGGAATAGAATTTGAAGAGGTGATCCGGCTGGGGGCGCACCCTGCCGTACTTTGTTTGTACGGACATTATTTGATCCTGCAGGTCGGCCTGAACATTAATCCTTGCATATGAGCTTGATAAGGATGGGCTGAAATGCATGCCTTGCAAGTCATGCAAAGTGGGTGTGTTGGGGTTATGTGGAGTCGAATGACTTGCAAAAGTTCGCGGATTTGAGTTTTGCCAGCTCAGACCGAGACTTGATCAAGGTCCTTTTTGTACTCTGCTTAGGAATGTGGATTTGGGCCGTTTGGGACACGGTTGAGAAAGCGTTGGTCATTTCAATGAGAGAACTGACTGATCTTACAGTCTAGGTAACGGCAGAATGGGAGAATAACTCCATCGAGTACATGTTAGACGCCTTGTATGATGATAACCTCGTCATACTATAAAGTTTTGCATCTGGGTGCTTAGTACCCCCTTGTACGCTAGAAGATTTCAGTAGCCTCATTGAGTTAAGGAAGGATCCACTCACCCCTTAACGACATGTCGTCTCTTTCATCACGACATTGCTTTCTACGCTCACCTTTTACCAATCAAACGCGCTTGAACATTTTCGAGAAAATCGTCTCGATAACGTGAAGAACGACATCAACTATGCTGCGGTGTCGTACTGGCACTGAGCCGACTTTGACCTCTCCCCAGAAATCTACCACAACATTCGTAGGTACAAAGGTCCCAATGCCTTCATCATTGAAACTCCTTTGCGGACGTTGGGTGCAGGATAAGCGTTTGCCGTTGAAAAATGGTAAGCGTGCGGCAACTTGCAGTCAACTCCGTCTGGTCCTTTGAAAAGCTACCCATCTACGGACACACGGTCCTCACTACGGAACAACATCAAATTTTTCTTTCCATACTAGCAACAAACATGAGATCACTCTAAAACCTTCCAGATCACACCTACGATAAGCATGGAAGGGTGTTCAATGCTTCCACACGGTAGGGAAGCAACCGCTACAAGTGAAGACGGGCTTTGTGTACTTGTTTGTCGCCCGGTCGATCCACTTGCGATCTGAGTCATGTTTGCATCGATATAATGTGAATCGCAGTTATGGTGAGACGCGTCTAGCACACGCGAAGTGGCTTTTTTTTGGCCTGCGCTTCACGTAGCTCCACGGCACGACCGTTCACTTACTACCACCCTTCACTTGGCATCTTTTGCGCAGCAACAACCTTCTCCTGCTTCTTGCTATCTCTCTGCAACCCGAGACTTGTTTACTTGCATGACTGGTGTTGTTTACTTCCCGCAAACTTTTCTTTCCTACTCCCTACCACTTTTCAGACTTCTGTTCATGATCGCCGAATCTGTTCGACCAACTTGCAAAGATGGAGTCAATTTACAACCATGTCGTTCTGCCTCCCCGTTTGCCCAGCAGGCATGACCCGAAACTCCGTGATACTGAACTCGATCTCATGGCACGACTTGTCAGCTCTTGCCGTATCTTAAGAGATAAGTCTGATAGCCAGCAATATGCCCTGTGGGATACGATTCGGCGCTCTCTTGAGACCGCTCGACGCGTAAACTACAACCAGAAAATCAACAAAGGAGCTCTTCTCTCTGCACTGTCAGAGTCACGGCCTAACGAAACACTGATACTCCACGTGAGCCAACAAAATGCTGGTATACTCATAACCAAGCAAAAAGGGTAAGCAATCTGCGTTCTGTGATATCCACTGTCATGCTTAATTGATCTCCAACTAAACTTCGTATGCAGTACACCGCAAGAGCCAGAAGGATATCTTGTGGAGGTTTTCGAGGCAGCCGCCAACTCTGAGTCAGTGCTAACTTCCAAACGCGCTCTCCAATGGGATTTTCCAGGAAGCTCGGTCTTTCTCCCATCTACAGAATTCTCTAGTTCTTTTCAAGAGAACATGTCCGCCTTTCTCGAGCAAGCAAGCACGGAGTCTATCAAACAATTTGCTGCACGCGCACACAAAGCGGACATGGCTAACTTCGAACTTCGGGACACTGTTGACCCAGCCTTCATCTCACAAATGTTTGTTTCTTTGCTTGATGCTCTTGGACAGCCAGCTTTTCCACCAAGATTTCGAAAGCGCGTGCGAGACGATGTATGCTGGGCTGATGGTGCATTAAGTCCATGGCGTCGATGTCCGCTATGGTTGGTTCTACGTGTTGGCCTGCAACGACAATGTTACAATCTCTTCGGCGATGAAAATGGACATGTTTGCTACAAAGTTTTGATGTGTTTGATTCACTCTCAGCTTCTCGAAGATACTGTCGCGCAGAATTTTGCGCCCGAATCCGTGTCTTGGCTAAAAACCAAGCTTTGTCGGCGCTTGGCTAAGCTAGAAGCCAGAAGAGAGACAGAGCGCAACTCGGCACAGTATGACTATTACAAAATCCTAGACACATCTATCGGCTATTTTCACAAATCTGTCCAAGAAGCGGATCGGTACGTCAAAGCCCGCTGGGAGGAATTCAAGAAAGGCCAGGCTCGGCCGGTCCCGCAACTTCCGCAACGAACGCGGCTCTCAGATTATTCGTTGCCTCTTTGGAACAGCCAAAACTACATCGGGAGTGTACTTGATCAACCTTTTCGCCATCAGGCCTCTTCTACATGGTCCTACAATTATAATTCACAATTGTCGGCATCTACAGCTCGTTCTGAATTTGTAAATACCCATGCGCGTCTGTCACAGTTAGAAATTGAGGCCGAAGGGAGTCTCATGCTTGACCACAGCGGAGTGGACAGCTTCATGGAAGCCGCCGCCAAAACAAAGACCTATCTTCACCAGGCTTTCCGAACAGGCGCCTACGAGGCTAATCCAGAACAAAAAAGCATCATGCTCTTGACAACCCTAGAATTGTGGATGCAGATGGATCAATACGCGACTCTGTGCTATCCCTTGCTGAAAGACTTCAATCCAGCATTTCCGCCTGAAATTCTCGACTGCTTACAAGTGCCCCTGTTTAAAGACATGTGTCGTCTGCAAGACGTTCAAGATTACCTTACACATCGTCATGAAAGTTCTGGCTACACGCGAATGAATATATTTCATGATCCTTGCAAAGGCTGTTTTGCTGAAAGATACTTCAATGAGTCATCGGATTCAAAAATTTTCATAGAGATCCAGGACGAGATAGAACACGAAGCTCTTGCAGCCAGGGCCAGAAAGGAAGAAGAATGGCAGAGGTTGAGCACTCAATACGAGGACTTGATGAATCGAGCGGCCTCAACACCTTGTAACGATACTATAGACGACAACACTGGCTTCCCTGTTCACGACCGAGTCAAATGCCACAGGTGCTATTTGGAGCGCCAAGCTAGGCGAATGAGGATCACTGCCTATGAACATCCTCTACCAGAAAACGAGAACCATCTGAGAGCCGTGATTTTCGAACTCGCTTGTCCCAAAATATTTGCACTCTACCGCGATATTACTTGGCAGATCTTGTCTACTTTGGGTTACGAGGATCAACCTGCACTACGACCACCACATGTCAGAATTCAGGAATATGGTCCGCTTTCCAAGTTCAAGACCTCTCAAACATGTGATGTCTCGCTGGCTTCAAGGACAAAGCCCTTTCTAATGACACACTACGCCGAAATCAGCTTCCCAGTGGATTGTTCTGAAGTTTTCAAACCCAGTGGACTCAAGATTTTCTATCATTCCGGCTCGACAGGTCTTTGGTCTGGAAGTCTGTCTGCAGGTCCAAGTTTCCGGCATCACTGTCGATTGATCCTTCCAGATAATTCTCCGTTTGCTTTTGTCAATGAATCTTCAAACTTTACAATGGTTGCAAATGAGCCATCGTCATATGCCATTGTTGCAAGCCAGGCCGACTGTCCATCTTCATCGAATGTACATGAATTCACTGCATTTCAGGCTGTTTTCTCAGGAATCAATTGTCGCTGGCCATTAATGCTTGCAGAGTTGGATTCTTCAAACTTGAATTTTAGCAATGAATCAATTGCCATGTTGTTTGAGTATCTCTCGAGTCAAGCCGGTCCTCAACTGTCCTTTTCTGGAGACAATTCTGATGGTTGTGGCACTACAATGGAACCAGGACTCCCTCAAGATCATCAAGGTCGACGCCTTCGAACTATACATACCTTCTTCCAGGACAACATATTTTGTGAGAGGCTTCTACAGTTGCTCGAGAAGCGTGTTAGCGATATCGCAACCAATTGGCGAGAAACGAATTGTATGGACATGTTGATTACTCTCAGCCTTCGACTTTGCTCGCTTGCTCTCCTATTGAACGAGTCAATCTATGGTAAAGTCCGCGACTTACTGGAGAAGATACGCCGTATCACTTTTCAATGGACAGTCGAGTTGCGTTTAGAAGTTCAGAATGCTCGAAATGTGCAAGCCTCTCGCAGCTACTCGAGATATCTCGTGATGGCATCCTTACTCTGTAAACGCACTTTGAGTGTATTCTCCGAGCTCAACCGGGAACTGGCCTCTGTTGAGCTTGAGTCCCTTGTAACATGTTCGATCATACTCTACAACAATCTGGCTGGAAATCCCCGGGATATGCGCAAAAGCTTGAAGCACGCCCTGATACGCGACTTCAAGATGATTTATCGAATGAGAAGTTTGATACAATCCTCCATTGAAGCTGACCCTTCTGCTCTTATAAAAGCAATTGAATCGATATGGCCGCAACCAGAAGGTGCGCCTCCAAGAGTTTACTCGACGCCGCGAATACTTGAGAGCCCAAATGATTGGTGGATGGAGACAATTGTGGAGCCTTCATCGCATTCAATCCAGCAGGCTCTCCATTATCATCTTCTTGAAGGCCGGCTACTCGTCAATGGTGAGCCACCGGGCAATCTGCCTGTGGAACATATCGAGTCTGTTTCAGTGAAACAACTGTTTGGGGACCAGAGCTTCTATACTTACCCAAGTGGTATGTCAGGAATGTCTCACATGCTGGCTGTTCAGATACAGGGCCATCAAATTCATATAGGATATCGAAATCGGATCACGATTGTACGAGCTTGCTTGGAAAACTCCATTTTTGAGCTGATTCCACGAGAAAAATTCGGAAACCCTGAAAATTCTGATCTACCTCGCTCCCTGATCGATGATCACCATCATTGGCTCAATATTGCCACTGGTGAGATAGAGATTCGCCCACAAGCTGAACCTTGGAAGCGTAGGGTAGACAATTGGCGGCTCAACTTTCCTACTCGTCAGGCCAAGCGAAGAAGGGACTTCCTAGTAAGCCCTAATTGTCAGCTTTTCAACCTCATTGCGAACACGTTTGTGTTCTTCGAACACCGCTCCTATCTTGAGTTGGTTCGGACTTTCGATGAATCGATATGGGTATTTTTACGTCGACTGGATCTCTCCTTCAAGGTGAATAAGCAGGGCCTTTTGGAATCGCTCGAGTTACAACAAGAGATAGATCCCAACCAGGACGCTGGAACTTGGTATGGGCTATCCAGTAAACTTGTATTACGAGATCCGACAAATCCGCAAAAGCGCAATATCCTAGTTCCTTTTGGGGAAATAACCAAGCATCGATCAGGAATTCACATGGCAGTGAATGTAGTTATCACTGAAGCTCGTACAGGTTATGGCCGGTATGTGATCAATGACCTCCTAGGACGAATCGATTGTGTTGCAGAGCCGAAGCTCCTTTATCTCAAAGCTCTTCTACACGCGTGCACCTCTTTTGTGGTGCCAGATGCTCTGACTGGTCACACTGGCACAGAGGAGGCAATTCAATCTCTGCAGTCGGGATTATGCCAGCCGTGGGCCCCTCTCTCAAGTGCAGCTTTTGATGTACTTGCGCAAATTGCAAGTCTCACAGTACATCGAGATTACTATCCACAAGAGATCAAGAGAATGCAAAAAGTTCGTTGGAATGATGATCTGACAACAACCATACAGCACGACGCCTTCTTGCCGATCGTCCAGAATATCACAGCAAAGTCAGAGCAACTGGCTTCTTTCACCTTGGACAGCGAGTCAGTCACTCGGCAAATAGGAAACAATCCCGATCAGTACCTACACAACCGTGGACTTTTGCGTCGCTCAGTACTCGAGAGACCAATTCTGGAATACAGTCAAGACAAGGATTACAACTACATCTACAAGCCACGCGACCGACGCAATAGAAGGGAGTATACTAAAAAGACCGAAGGTGTGAAGAGGATTGCAGGAGCTATACTTTGGCGGCCATCAAATCTTCCATTGCCAACAGACCTGGCTGGCATTCTCCAAAATTGGCCCAACATCGGTGGCTTTGACCATATTTATAACAGTGTCCTCATCACTGACCAGCTAAAAACAAATCTGCCTCTTGAATGGGGAAGACTGGTTTGCCTGTGTCGTGAATCTGATCAACAAGACACTCATTCCCTCATGTTTCTCTTGTCCATTCTATGTTTTTGCAACGACATCGACATCAATGTCCTACATACACTTATTGCATATGCTATCTTTGCTGAGTTCAAGGATATCCCACTCCCCCAATGGTCCTCCTTTATTTCCTTCCGACACAACCAAGCGCCATGGCAGGATTACTTGCTACAACTAATTCGCCCGTACGGCTTCCCTTATAGCGGTGATTTACGTGAGGAATTCTCCTATTTGACCGCAAAGCAGCACAAGGTACTCGAGGCAAGAGAAAGAGCCTGGAAGCAAGAAGTCGAGAATGATTGCAAAACTTTGGCGCAATATTTGCTTCAACAGTGGCCCTGTCAAAAACCTTCGATCACTGATTTCAATCGCAACGTCAAGGTCAACGTTGACGAAGCCATGAAGGTCATCTACCCCGAATGGCTGAGGATCTATCAGAATTTTGAGTTGTCAAAGTGGATCGAAAGGGTTCAAATTGTCCTCAATCAACACCAGGGAGAAACTGCATTACTCGAAATTGCGACTCAAAGTGATGACGACAGGCTGCTGGCCCATCGATGCCAAAGCTTCGGAGTACCTACACTAGCTCAACTGTTTCGCTCTCAACCTGTTCTTTCCACGATACCACACAAACCCCACTATCAGACTGGGGGTTACCGCAAGTCGGGTGATCAAAAAGGCAGAATACAGCCCGGAGCAGCACAATATCCCCATCGAGTGAGCCATGAGGTCCAAGAGCTAGAGCGCATCATCCAACGATTTTCGAAGTCGGAATCCGTAGTGCGGCAAAATTACGGCAAAGATCTGCTACAAAGCATAAAAGCGCTGAAAAGTCTCGCGGCACCCCCCACGCAGAATTCGCCAGTATTCAACAACGATCTGATGCATCAGATATCGCAGGCCAATATAGCTGTCTCGTCATACCACGGAAGACTCCGTGAGGCTGTTGACGGTCCTGATGCCCAGATGCGTTGGTTGAAAGAGGGTGGCCTGTGGCCAAGCACAAATGTCGCGGCCACCCTCACGCATCTACGGTCCGCTTCGTTCTTCAAGCTGCCAAAAGGCATCCAAGGGTGCCTCATTGATTTTGCAGTGTCAATCACTGGGCTGCAACGGATTCTTAGAATCCAAGACGGATTTGTGAAAAACAAATCCGATCAAGCAGCCCAGGAACTGCAAAATAATGGGCATACCAACTGGATGCCTGAGGAGTACCCCGATTGGCTTTTGTTGGAAATCGAATCGAACATCTTGATTCGTGAGAATCAAGTAGATGTTGCCAAAGCGACTGCGTTTCCCGCTTCAGGACAGAACTCCGTCCTACAAATGAACATGGGGCAAGGCAAGACTTCTGTAATTATGCCAATGGTTGCGGCGTTGTTGGCAGACACTAAACACCTAGTTCGAGTATGCGTCCCGCGAGCTCTCCTACTTCAGACCGCGCAGCTCTTACATAGTCGCCTTGGGGGCCTCCTTGGCCGAGAACTCAAACACATTCCCTTCTCTCGGAAAACTCTAACAACAAAAGCCAATATCCAAACATACTTGGATGTTCACAAGAGGATCATGGGTTCCCGCGGTATTCTCATCACCCTTCCAGAGCATGTCATGTCTTTTTCACTGAGTGGACAGCAACGCCTCTGTGATGGGCATGAGCATATCGCCGAAGCAACGACCTTGATCAATATCCAGAACTGGCTCCAAAAATATGCAAGAGACATACTAGACGAAAGCGACTTTACTTTGGCGGTCAAAACGCAACTCATCTATCCTACGGGCTCCCAAAGATCTGTGGACGGCTTTCCACATAGGTGGGAAGCGGCCCAAAGTCTTTTACGACTGGTCAAGGGGCACTTGCGAAATCTCACGAATGATTTTCCCTACAGTATCGTTGTCATTGGTATGGACTCTGACACTTATCCGTTCATTCATTTTCTCCGGAGTGATGCAGAGGACGCGCTCATAAGTCGAATTGTCGATGACGTTTGCGAAGGCCGTGTGCCTGTTCTGCCACTTGCAGATTTCCGCGAATCTGATAGAGACTCCATAAAAACATTTATAAGCTCTGGACGAGTATCTCAAGAGCTCACCGCTCGGGTGCAACAGCTTTGGCCAAACAATCCAGCCGCGAAAAAGATCTTATACCTGATCCGAGGTTTGCTCGTCCATAGAATCCTTCTTCTCACACTCAAGAAGCGTTGGAATGTGCAGTATGGTGTTCATCCATGCCGCGACCCCGTTGCTGTTCCATTCACCGCAAAAGGCGTTCCATCAGACCAGTCCGAATGGGGACACCCAGATGTCTCTATCCTATTCACATGCCTATCGTTCTATTATGGAGGACTAAACCCTGACCAGTTGAGGCAGAGTCTAGAGATGATCAGAAAATCGGACGATCCTGCTGGCGAGTACTATCGATGGACACACGAGTCGCCAGCTCTGCCCGGCTCACTGAAGGAATGGGCGGCTATAAATGTTGATGATGAGTCCCAACTGAGGGAGATTTGGCATTACCTTCGCAAAAACATGACGGCTATCGAATACTTCTTGAACAACTTCGTTTTTCCGAAGCATGCAAAGCAATTCCCACTAAAGTTGCGGGCATCAGGCTGGGACCTTCCGATCGTATCAAAACACGCTGGTGATGCTCGAACAACCGGTTTCAGTGGTACCAATGACAACAAAACTATGCTTCCACTGGTCATCAAACAAAACTATCTACCTGGCCTATCTCATATCAATGCCGAAGTCCTCACTTACCTCCTCCAACCCAGATGTCAGACTTATCAGCCTATCGCCGATACAAACCAACAGTTCACGGAGGAAGGGCTCTTGTTTAAGATGCGCAAAATGGGAATTCGTGTGCTGATTGATGCTGGTGCCCAGATTCTAGAGATGGACAACAAAACTCTGGCAAAGGCGTGGCTCCGTATGCAGGACGATGCTCCTGTAGCTCTCTACTTCAACTCCGAAAACAAAGCCATGATTCTTTATAGAAATACGCGTGCCGAGATTCCTTTCTTGGCATCACCATTCGTTGACAACCTACAAGGAGTCTTGGTGTATTTAGACGAGGCTCATACTCGCGGAACAGACTTGAAGCTACCTCCAAATGCAAAGGCTGCACTCACTCTTGGACTTGGCATTACCAAAGACTCATTGGTGCAAGCTGCGATGCGGATGCGTCAGTTAGGCACGACTCAATCTGTCGCCTTTTTTGCTTCACGTGAGGTGCAACAAAGTATAAAAGATCACCGCCCCAACAAGCCGAAGGGAGCATGGGTAGATTCTAGCGACGTCATCTACTGGCTTTTGGCACAGACGTGTGACAACATAGAACAGTTGCAACCATTATTCTTCTCGCAAGGAGCTGACTACTGTCGTCGCACTCAAGCAAGTTTAGACAATCCTGATTTCCTACAAGATGCGGACCAACGAGAAGACTACATTAAATCCATACGGCAGTCAGAGCGACAGACATTGGCGCAGCTTTATGAGCCCAAACAGTCCTCCAGCTCTAGCGTGTTCCCAGAACACCAATCACCAGATGTAGCCAAGTGGGTGAATGAACTCAAGATACGAAAAAAGGCATTTCAAGACACTGGTAGTGCCGTCAATGCTTCGGTAATACAAGAGGTAGAACAAGAACGTGAAGTCGAAGTCCAACATGAGACTGTCCGAGAGGTCCAAAAGCCTCCGCATTACAAAGCACTCAAATTTCCTGGGCTACATGCAGACATTATTACCTTTACCACGACCGGCAGGCTTCCCGCAGCCTCATTCGCATACGAGCAAATCTTTTACGCCCTCAAAAAGACCAATACTGGTGCCAAATATGGAGTTTCTACCGCCGCCATGAGCTCAAAATTTTATGTCTCAAAGGAATTCCTCAAAACCGTCGATTTGGGATATGGCTGTCAAAACGACAATTTTCAGCGTCCAGTAAATTGGATAATGTGGAGCACAGTCACGGAGACAGCTTTAATCGTCAATCCAGAAGAAGCAGAGCTCCTCATTCCCATTATTCAACAAACACAGCCAGCGGAAACACACCTCCTGGTGTACGAAGCGCCAGTCACCCGTCGAATGCTACATTTCAACCAGCTAGACTTCTACGGCATCCCCCAGCTACCTCAGGGATGGACAGCACCAGCATGGCTTCAGATCGAGCTAGGCCTGTTCGCCGGGCGCCTGTATTTTGGCTGGGAAGAATACCAGGGGGTACGCCAGTACCTGGGGAGCCCGACGCCTGCCGGCGAATCCCCCTCCGTCTCGGACGAGACGGCCGCGGCAGGCGTCACGGGGTCGTTGGGGGCCCCTTCCCCGATCGCCAGCAAGCCGCTGCAGCTGATGCAGCAGTGGCTGGCGATGCGGCGGAAGGGCCAGGAATTCGCCAACACCCCGATGGGGCACGTCTGCCAGGGGAAGGCCCTCACCAAGGCCCATCCCTTTTTCGAGCAGCAGCCGGAGGTGGCGGCCGGGCTGGCCTCGGGGGGATCCTCGGCTTTCCCTCTTCCTCTGATGAAGGGCCCTAGGCGGGAGAGCCTGGTGGATCTGGAGGAGGAAGAGGAGGCGGACGAGGAGGAGGATGAGGGGGAGATGGAGGGGGCAGAGGGGGATGGGGGGATCCCCATTGTACTGGCGGACCCAACGTGGGAATGAGCGGGGGGATACGGGGGGGACGGAGGGGACATGGGGGGTGCAGATAGATAGTTGTTACAAATTGAACATTGCTCTTTCTGTCAAAAGATTTCCTCAAATTCTATTGCATAAATATCTGAGGGTCTCTCAGTAAGTATAATCTACAATGCTCCTGAAGTTCCGAAACGTTCTGTTCCAGAACTCTCGCCCAGTCACCGACGAATACGGAGAAGGCTTCGGATTGTAGACGACGAAATGATTGCCAATAAAAGCTGTAAGAACCGTCATTATCACCCACTACTGAGGAGGAATATCTTGGAAGTCCTCAGTGCGATCGGATTCATCAGACACGAAGGATCATGGACGAAACATTTGGTGAAAGTCGTGTCGCTTATTTTCATTGGAGCTTTCCCCAACGTGTACGTGACTGATTATACTTTTTGCATTCTGTAACATGTCAGATTACAACAAATTAAGTATTCACTTGTCATGAAATGCTGTAAGAGTCACAGTAAGTTGGAAGTATTCTATCTATCGCATGCTTCATGAACCGACCCAGCGGACTGCTGAACCACTATGTCGACGCCAACATAACCCAAGGGTATCCTCCCAAACATGAAACATTTGCCAAAGAAACCCATCCCCATAACCGCTCACGTACATCTAGATTTAGCTGAGGGTTGCCTCACTGTCATTTTCCCTAGAAATCCGTATACCACCGTGTAGACGGCTCTCTCGACTCCGTCGCTGTAATCGCTCCAAACCTCGTCAACCGACTATTCCTCCACCCCATATCCCTCTCGAGCCCCCTCTTGACCCACGCATCCACATCGCCCACCCTCTCCACCCTCTCCTGCGCCTCCCTCATAATCGCCACGGCATGACACGTTCCCACCCTCGTCGCACCGGCCTCGAAACACCTCACGGCATCCCCCAGATTCCGTATCGCCCCGGACGCCTTCACACTCGTCGCCTTGGTTCTCGCCTCCGCCTTCCGCCGATACATCGCCGACGCGCGCTGCGACGCGCTCCGCACCCGATGAATAAACGTCTGCCCCGGTCCCCAATCCTCCGCGCCCTCATCCAGCCCATACCCGGCCCCTCCACCGCCCTCATCCCCCCCGCCCCCGCCCTCCTCCTCCGCAACGCTACTACTCGCATTACTCCCCCCACTACCGCTCCTCCAATGCCCGCCCCTCCTCCTCTTCCGCTCATCCAACCCCCTCCACTCCAACTCCTCCTCCTCCGCCGCCGCCACCGCGGCCCGCACCAACCGGACATCATACTCACTCGCCCGCGTCTCCTCGCGGCCCTCAAACGCCACGCCGCCAGCCTCGAGCACATCGAACCGCGCAGCCCGCGCCAGCACGGCGGCAGCGACGACGTCGGCCTCGCGCAGGCTCGCGACCGCGAGCACGAGCTTCAGCGCGCACGGCGCGCGGCACAGACAGCGCAGCACGGCGAGCACGGCGTAAATCGCGTCGTAGTGCTGGGTATGGAGCAAGGGGGAGGAGAGGAGGAGCGAGATCTCGGAGCAGCCCGCCGCGTAGGCGCGGCTGGCGTCGCTGAGGCAGGTGAAGAGGTCTTGTGGTTCGGAGGGGGGGTGGAAGCCGATCACGGCCGCAACGCGGGTGGGGGAGCCGCGCAGGTTGGAGATGGCGCGGCGGGCGTGGAGGGCGCGGACTGTGACGGTCTGATGGAGGAAAGGGAGGTTAGAAAGGGGGAGAAGGATGGAAAGGGTTGGGGGGAAGACGTACGTTAAAGCCCCATTGGCGGGCTTCGGCGCAGAGTTGGTCGATCTGCTTGGGGCTGGCTTCGGGCGAGAGGAGGGTGTGGTCGAAGAGTTTGGCGAATTCGCGTTTGCTGATGCCCGGGTAGGGATGGCGCTCTTCGCGGATGGTTAGGCGTGCTTCGGCGTCGCGGACGATGAGCGTCCATTCTTCGTCGGTGTAGCGGGTCGTCATCGTGGCATTGGGAAGTGAAAGGTAGGTGTGAGAGCTTGGGCCCGTGACGTAGGTGGTTGGTGTTGTTTGTTGTAGGATTCGAAGGACCCTGAGTGTGGAGAAGTTGGAGGAAGGAGATGAGAAGATGAAGAGATGAATTTGAAGTTCTAAGGATGAAATGGAGAGCTTTTGTTGGAAGGCTGGAGGAGTGAATAGCACATGTCTTGGTAAGAGCCTTGCTAACTGACGAGAATTTGGGACCGGGCTCTATGTAGTTGAAATAGTGATACTGAAGATCCTCTTACCAACTGGCTTGCATCATTCGTTAGCCGTATATAGTCTCCGCATGTACGGAGGTTGAGGACAAAGAGGTCGGGACATTTTGCCCTCTTATCCCAAACCTCATCCGGCCAACTCCAAAAAACAAACGTTGTACAGTCAATGGCGCAGTCGGCGCCTAGCCATCCCGGAAGCGAAGCGGGATGTGACGAGTGTGAGGTCAGGCACAGCACTGGTCCCATTCGCGCTAGGGTTAAGTTGTGCATGCTCCGGGCGCGGGAAGTGTCGATAATTGCCCATGACGGTCTAGTGTTGAGGCTACGGAACGGAGACAGTTTGTTGGAGTGGCGTCGGACTTTCCATCAATTGGCCCCCACGTTGAGGCACTGCCATCGGATCGTCGGGTCGTTTGGGTGGAACATTGCGTGCATGTCTTGCGACAGCGACAAAGTAATGTAACGGGAGCGACGCGGGAAGTAACCGTTTTGTGCAAGTCACTGGTGTTGGTTTGATGATCTTGTTGTTATGGATTGGCTGGCGTGGGGTCTGAATGTAGGCCATCTTGAGATCATGAGATGGAATGACGACAAGGGACGTTGCTTTTACCAAAACTCTGATAAGCGAGCTCAGTCTCTGCCATCGTAGTCTTTGCAAGCATGTTGAAGTTGTTGGTAATTAGCAGTAAGCTCGCTGCATACCCGGAAAGGTGGGGTTTGAGGCAGAACTGTCTTCTCGCGCACATATCTAGTTGGGAGAATATAGGCCCAGAATTGGCTATAAGAGTGCATATCCATAAGGCTAGGATATTGTTTCATGCAGCCACTGGCCAAAACCCCAGTCATTTTCCCTTCACAGTCACCATGCACACTTGAATAAGAGCGGAAGTCGGAAAACGGATCGTTTGCACCCTACCTACTTGGCAAAGGAAAATTCCTCAAGCAAGGGTAGGTATCCTCGACGTAACGAATCCACTGTCCTCGCCTCGCCAAGACATTCATCGCATATCTATCAAAGGCTCGTGCGGATTGCCATATCTCTCCTCCCGATGCTCTTTAAGTTTGTACATTTCGCATTTGAATGCCAATTCGCAACCGCAAAAGCAAGCAAGCAACAAAGAAAGAAAAAAGCAGGACTAGCATCCGCTGCTAGTGGGGGATATCCGGAACTCCCAATGCACTGTTCCTCCCTGTTTGGAGAGTCCATCTTCTATCCACACTTTTGATGCCGGTCACCATCTCTACTGAACAACCGTGGTATTTCGGAAAAAACCCCGTGATCTTTCGTACGCTCATACATGCTCATTGAATGATTTGATGGAAGAAAATGGTCTACTTTCTCCGGAATGAGCATCCTTCAGTCAGCCGTGCTTTGCCGCCGGTCGGCTGGCAGAGGACTTGACTGCAGCCAGCACAGACGACGACGGTTTGTGCGTGTGAGAAGACGGTGGTGATTGTGAAGCATCCGGGGCACTTGACATCCATGAAGAAGGAGCGAGGACCGGGCACGAGTTGCTGAGGTCGCCGATTAATCAACGTTCTATGGGTGAGATGCTGGCATTGAATACCTTGAGCTTGTGCTTCTTGAGTTCCGCCTGAGGCGTAGGGTTGAGAAGATCTACAGCGAGGACCTGGAATAATGTATTAGCCACACTGATCAAAGTCCATCAAGAAGACAGTGACGAGGAGCGCTTGGCATGACGACGAAGATGCTGTTGCCATCACCCACCACCTATCATAGATGAGGTTTTGGTGACCGCTTTAAGGGCTTCCAATCCATTTTCCCTTGATAAGGTGACGGGCGTAGAGCATCTCTGTGTCGTGTGCCTTGTGATTCCATCATCGCCACCACGGCTGAGCTGATAGCCATCATATTGAAAAGCAATACTGACCATCTTGATGAGATCGAACAGAAGTTTGTCTTTGCAATGTCGTGCTCGATGCGGTAGTCTCGCGGTGGGCGGTTGGATGGGTAGATGGATAGTGGGTACTTGTTAAAATGTTGTGGTCATGGAAAGAGGAGACATTTCGGCTCTTGGTCTGTGCTTCGTAGTGGGCGGTAAGCGAGCTGAAATCCTGGTCAAAATCTTGGCATCACCCAATCCAGCAAAACAATGTTGTTGAGTCATTCTATATTGCTAGTAAAGATTGTCTTTTTTCGTTCTTTCGGCAGTAGAAATAATAATATCGAATGCATCAAAAGCCGATATGAACATACAGTGAATTTAAGATCAAGCTCCAAGGTGCACCAACGATGCTGACCATCGAACTGATGATAGATGGAGCCACTTAGCAAACAGTCCAAATCCCTCCGGATTTTTCAGCATCAATATGCAACATGCGACATCTAAGTCCCCTTTAGTCTCCCCCACTCAGCCTGTACTTCAACATCGCCATCCTCATCAACCACCTTTCCCCTATCCCACTCCCTTCCCTCTCCCTTCTTCGACCACTTCACATCCTCCTCCGTCTTCTCTCCACCCTTCTCCCATCGCTTCACTTGCTCATCCGTAAAACCCGCTGCTTTCAAGCGTTCGGCGCCCTGCTGCTTCCACTTCTGCCGGTCGCGATATGCTTCCACAGCCAGGCCCCATTCATCCTCCTCGTCAGAATTGGGGCGCACATCAGCCGTAGGATCGTAGGTCGATGCAAAGTGTGAGTCAATGGCAGACGTCGTAGAGAAGGCGCCACGCCCGCGGAACTTGATGATCTTGTTTTGAGGCGCAGCTTTGGGCATGGGTCCGACAATGGCTTCGAGCGGATCCGAGTCGGAGGCTGCCGCTTCGGCTTTTTTCGATTTTTTGAACCCGCTAGAGCCTCTCGAATCCTTTCGAAGTGGTCTTGGGGAGGGACTGGCTGAAGAGCGTCGTTGTTTGGAAGCCTTCGTATTGCCATCTGTATTGGATGATGTTGGGCGTGATGGACTTTGGGACGTGAAGCGAATGTGCCGCCATGAGCCGTCATCCTTTCTACCTTTGCGACTTGATACTGTTGGATAATGTTCAGGGTCATCATGACTTTGACGCCTGTACTCCGACTGCTCTTGCCGCCGGTTTGGCAAATCATCCTCGGATTCTTCATGCTTTCTGTCCTGCTTGGCTTTCTCTTTCTTCTGATTATCTCTGTCATTTTCTTTGTATGATTCATTGTGCTTTCTGCGCTGCCTGTGTTTCTTGTCTTCATCGTCCGCATCGCTACCCTCACGTGATGCTTCATGCCTTCGGCGTCGCTTATTTTTTCTTTCTCGATCGTTGGCATTGCTCTCTCCGTCCGATCCTTCGTCTTTCTTGTGCCGCCTATGCTTTTTCTTTTGACGGTCTTCGTGGTTCTCCTCGTCAAGTTTTGTATGCCTTTTGCGTTGCTTATGCTTTTTGTCCCGGTCGTCTACGTCACTTTCTCCATCTGTTGTTGCATGTTTTCCGCGTCGGCTGTGACTTTTTTCTTGATCGTCTTCATCGTGCTTCCTCGGTTTGCGTGATTCGCGGTCTGCATAGTCACGCCGTTTTCGACTAGCATCCTCTTCGTCATCTTCATCTAACCGACGGCGCTTGTTGGACCTCGGCTCATCCTCACGATCATAGTGCCTATGCCGTGACCTATCTTCATAGCCTGCCAAGCGCTCGGCTTTTTCTCGTAACCTATTTAAGCGTGCTTGGGACTCTTCTGCTTCCTTTGCTAACAATGCGGCATTATGACTTCCTGTCTCACGAAGAATGTTACGCAAGAATCTTGTATTTGGTTTGGGTGCTCGATCCGTAGGTCTAGATTTTAGGTCAAAATGGAAATTCCATGTGAATTCATGGGCAATAGAATACCTTTTGGGTAGTAATGCTTGCAAGCCCACCTGTGCATATCTATGAGAAGTGAATTTGGCATCTTTCTTCAAGATATCAGCGACAGCATCGTCTGAAGGATCATATTGTGCTGGCATCGTTGAGTCGGTGGGCTTATTAGGGTAGAGTAGCAAAGGTGCGGAGAGACATTTTAAAAAGGCGCCGACGTGTCAAGGGTCCACCCCACCATGTCATTGCGCGCCATCGTGTAAACAAACCCTAGCAAGCACTCAAACATATGTGGGAAAATGGATGGCATCGATGACGAAGTTCTTCAGATCTTGAGGGAATTGCAAGAACCTCAAGATCTTACAATCATCAGGCTCTCCGAACCTTTCTCCGCTGAAGATGACCCCAACAACGTCAAACGCGAATCCGATGTCTCTGCAGACGCTCGCGAACATACCAGCATCGCAAGTCTAGAAGCCGAATTCGAACATTACAAAGATCTTTTCACGAAGCTACGATTTTCCTATGTCGAACAAGTTACAAAAGAGAAATTTCTTCGAGCAATTGTCAGCGATCCGCCTCACCTTGTCGAACCGCAAGAAAACAACCAATTAGAGGCCCAACTACAAGAAGTCAAAGCAGCATTGAAAGCTCAGAAAGAAGAAGTCGCAGAAATGACAAAAGCACTGGAGACAAAAGCCAGAGCTCTAGCAAAAAGTACCACCACCTTCTCCAAGAATCCCACATCCAGAAACATCCCAATCACTAACTCCACACAGAACACGACCACCTAACCCTCCAAACAACAACCCTCGCCTCCCTCCCCAGCACCCTCCAAACCCTAACCACCACCCTCACAACCCTCCGCACAACCAGCCCCCCCATCTCCACCAACCCCTCGCTCAACCTCCCCCTCCCCGCCACGCTCTCCCTCCACGCCGAACGATCCGCCGAGCTCGAGCAGCTCAACGCGCAACTCGCGCAGGCACAGGCGGCGCTGCCACGGACAGCGCAGGAATTGGAGTGCGCAGAGACGGAGTTGAGACAGTTGGACGCGCAGAAGCGGGGCGTGGTGCAGGCTGCGAGGGATGCGAGGGCGAGGAGGGGGGGCAGGGATGAGTTGGAGGAGAGGGGGCGGTGGGCGAGGGCTTGTGAGGGGGCGTTGAGGGGGATGTTGGGGGTTGAGGGGTGAAAATGGGGTTTGCTGGCTGTGTGGGGTTTAGGGAAGGGGGAGGGGAAAGTATTGGATAGGTTGGGGGAGATGATGGTTTGGGGGATACTCTTGGTTTGAGTGAAGTGGGATTTAGTCATTTGTAGGACTACGTGGATTTGTGGGTAGGAGGAATGTCGTGGTTGCTTTTTGCAGACGTGATAGTGATTGTTCCAGCTAAGATACAATTCTAGTTATATCGGCCTTTTCATAGCATTAACATTGCTTTCGTCATCATGCTCATGTCATCATAATTTCAATATAGCCCCCATTATCATGACGACCTTGTCGTAACTTCCATATCACATCGATAACGACTTCAGAC
Organism: Astrothelium macrocarpum; assembly: GCA_021030915.1. NCBI lineage: Eukaryota > Fungi > Ascomycota > Dothideomycetes > Trypetheliales > Trypetheliaceae > Astrothelium > Astrothelium macrocarpum. The sequence continues at coordinate 2,458 of JAGEMR010000158.1, read as the reverse complement.
CTCTATAATAGATACGATGTCTGGCGTTCTCTTTTCAACTTCAATGGGGTTCCAGGCCCCGGAATGAACAATCATCATGTCCCTTCATATGGCTCAATGTTTGAATCTTTAATGGAAAATCTCTGAAACCTTGCTGGCGCACTCAATCTCCTCATATTTTGTTTCCACACTGACGTGCTTCTTGATTGTATTGTCGATTCGTCCGTCTGTGCCTCTTTCATCACTGTGTCCAAACCGGGCAAGATGGAAAGACTGTCTCTGAGTGTAAGTTTGCCGCTCTGCGTTCTCTGTAGATAGGTAGTTCTTCTGCTCACTTTGCTTCGGTCTCTGCTAGGAATTGACGCGCACGGCGATGGAGTTCGGAGGTTGCTTGCCGTGCAAGTCGTTGCTGAGGTCCCTCCGGGGATCGTAATCGGATTTTGCCGCAGGGGTGAAATTCCGATGGAATATTGCTCGTTTTTCAATCGTCGGCGATTCTCACCGGATTGCGAGCTTTTGAAAAAACTCCGCAAACTGAGCTGAGGAGGATTCCCGTGATTATCTTCACTGGCAGCAGCTCTGCCGGCTGAAATCGATCTAAGCCGGAAGAGACCAGAGTCACCCTCAGGGTCTCCCCAAAAGAGTTTCTTTCTTGTCATAGGGTAGAGAATACAATCCAATGTTCCAGTCCAATCAATCATGACGCCGGCTGCGATTCTGAATGACACTGTGACGTATTTGTCATTTACAAACATCATTATTGCGACACAGAGGGGAAGAGTCATGATAACGTAGACAACAGGGAAAACGATGAGATTACGCAAAGCGTTTTGTGTGTTCTTTTCGTTCCTTGAGGTCGTTGTAAATATGGTTTCAGTTTCACTGATATGTTTGCGGAGACGAAAGAAGATGTGCCCATAGATGACGATGGTCAAGGCTTGTGAACTGAACACCCAGATGCAATGTAGCCACAGAAGGTCGAGCTTATACTCTGCGGAGATCCAGCACTATGATTCTTGTTAATAAAAAGGCGTGCGAGGTAGAATAGAGATTGATCTTACACAAGGACCTATACTGGCATAGAAATCGCGTGGATGCTTGATCATACCCACAAAGGCAAGAACCACGCCGACAATCCAAATAGCTGCAATGAGAGTGAAAAATTGCCAACGGCCTACATTGGTCCTTTTTACGATTCGTAGCCAGGTAATCACAGCAATGGCCAGGACAAAGAAGCCATTGCACATGATGCCAATATGCAAGAGCACGCCCTGCGCAGTACATGCTACTGTGGGTGCCAACATGTGCCCAGTACGAAGCCAGTAGAGACTGATGCATCCTGCTGACGCTTCTAGGAGATCTGCTATGAGCAGGTTGGTGATCAAAATCAGTGGCTGATTGTGAAGCAGTGGCTTGTTGCGGTTTTTACGTTGGGCAACCATTCCGCGGAATATAAAGTATAGCACGCAAAGAGTGCAAAGGACAGACAGGACACCGAAGAAGCTAAAGGCGACAAGTCCGCCACGAAGTTGCTTGGACAATCGAGCAAGGCTGAATGGCGGTGGCAGGTAGCCATGTGGTCCGAAGTTGAGTGTATCAGAGGCGCGATCGATAGTGTCGGCCATGGCTTTGGAAGCGAATAAACGATACGTAGTCGAGGAATAGGAATGTAGCTTCGGCTTCATATCGAGTCGGGTCGGAGGTGATCTTGAATGATACGCAAACGCATTCGGGACTCGCTGTGTGTGTTAGATGAAACTGATTCTGCGATATTAATTTCAAAGAAGCCATGATGATCAAAGCAATCGGAATGAAGTCACGAGTATTATGTGTACGTCGGTGTGAATATGGTTCCAGTATATCAGTCTTACCACTACGGCATACTGACACCACGTGATAAAGGCTAGGCAAGTGATGATATTTTGAAGAAGTTGTAAGTTCAAGTTCTGGTCATGTTCGTTGAGACCGGTAGGTATCTGCTACGCCTACGAGCTTCGGGAGTGGTAGTACGAGCCATTCAGAAAAAGAGGACACGAGACGAAATAATGAAAGAATCAAGTCTGGAAAATCACATTTTTACCAGAAACAGCCGAGGATCAGACAAAGCAGTCAGCAGTGAATGCGATAGCATTGGACCAACTCTATTCTGAATCTTAGAGCACGAATGCTTGAAAAGGGACGTCGGAACGGATTTTCAAGACGACCCCGAACTGTGGCTTGCCGACATCTGATTCTCTTCTGCAGTAGTCGTGGCCACTCTAAAAGATATCGCAGCATCATTGTTGAACTCACCAGCGCGCTTTCGTTATTAAAAGTTGATAGCACGACGGTCTTCGGGTTCTAGAAGACGAAAATTTTATGTGCGGATATCGGAGAATCTAGCCGCCGATCGCTAGAGGTTCGCACCACCTCATGCACGGTCCCACCTCGTGCACACCTCACTATTAAATTTCAAAAATGAATAATTTAATCAATACAA